>CM044558.2:5006795-5204295 GCA_024416835.2 Perccottus glenii
AACCTTCGTGGTCGGTTGTTTCAACAAAGGAAATTACCATATTTGGACACCAGGCATGACATGTTTCTGTTAATGAAGTTGGCACAGGAGCTTGTGTTAGATTGCTAACTTTTGGTGATTTCACAAATCTAAAAGGCAAAATTTGACAAAAGTAATGAAAAAGAGACTTTATTTACAATATGAAAGCTTACATGTACAGAACCCTTTATGGAGACAAAAACATCAAGGACCGTGACGTCGCCTGGTATGGCGCAACCGGGGCCCCACCCTGGAGCCAGGCCCGGGGTTGGGGCTCACATGCGAGCGTCTGGTGGCCGGGTCTTTCCCCACGGGGCCCGCCCGGGCTCAGCCCGGCGAGCAACGTGGGGCCGACCTCCCGTGGGCCCACCACCTGCGGGAGGAACCGTAAGGGGCCGGTGCAAAGTGGATTGGGTGGCAGTCGAAGGCGGAGGCCTCGACGACCCAATCTCCGGACACAGAATCTGGCGCTAGGGACATGGAATGTCACCTCGCTGGCGGGGAAGGAGCCTGAGCTTGTGCGGGAGGTTGAGAGATACCGACTAGAGATAGTCGGGCTCACCTCCACGCACAGCTTGGGCTCTGGAACCCAAATCCTCGAGAGAGGCTGGACTCTCCACTACTCTGGAGTTGCCTGCAGCGAGAGGCGGCGGGCTGGTGTGGGCTTGCTCATAGCCCTCCAGCTTAGCCGCCATGTGTTGGAGTTCACCCCGGTGAACGAGAGGGTTGCTTCCCTGCGCCTTCGGGTCGGGGATAGGTCTCTCACTGTTGTTTGTGTTTATGGGCCAAATAGCAGTGCAGTACCCGGCCTTCTTGGAGTAGGTTGGAGACATTGAGTCCGAGTGGACCATGTTCTCCACCTCCATTGTCGATGCGCCACTGCTGTGGCCGTAAAGTCTCCGGTGCCTGTCGTGGCGGCAACCCCCGAACCCGGTGGTGGACACCGGAAGTAAGGGATGCCGTCAAGCTGAAGAAGGAGACTACTGAGCCTGGTTGGCCCGTGGGACTCCTGAGGCAGCTGATGGGTACCGGCAGGCCAAGCGGACTGCAGCCCGGGTGGTCGTGGAGGCTAAAACTCGGGTCTGGGAGGAGTTCGGTGAGGCCATGGAGAAAGACTATCGGTCGGCCTCGAAGAAATTCTGGCAAACTGTCCGGCGCCTCAGGAGGGGGAAGCAGTGCCCTGCCAACACTGTTTACAGTGGAGGTGGGAACCTGCTGACTTCAACTGGGGATAGTGTTGGACGGTGGAAGGAATGCTTCGAGGATCTCCTCAACCCCACCAACACGTCCTCCACTGAGGAAGCAGAGGCCGAGGGCTCGGAGGTGGACTCGTCCATCACCCAGGCCGAAGTCACTGAGGTAGTTGGAAGCTCCTCGGTGGCAGGGCACCGGGGGTGGATGAGATACGCCCTGAGTACCTCAAGTCTCTGGATGTTGTAGGGTTGTCTTGGTTGACACGCCTCTGCAACATCGCGTGGCGGTCGGGGACAGTACCTCTGGACTGGCAGACCGGGGTGGTGGTCCCTCTTTTCAAGAAGGGGGACCGGAGGGTGTGTTCCAACTACAGAGGGATCACACTCCTCAGCCTCCCCGGGAAAGTCTATGCCAGGGTACTGGAGAGGAGAATGCGACCTGGTCGTGGAACACTGGACCAGCTCTATACCCTCTCCAGGGTGCTGGAGGGTTTATGGGAGTTTGCCCAACCAGTCCACATGTGTTTTGTGGATCTGGAGAAGGCATTCGACTGTGTCCCTCGTGGCGCCCTGTGGGGGGTGCTCTGGGAGTATGGGGGAGCAGGAGCTTGGTTCGCATTGCCGGCAGTAAGTCAGACCTGTTCCCAGTGCATGTTGGACTCCGGCAGGGCTGCCCTTTGTCACCGGTCCTGTTCATTATCTTTATGGACAGGATTTCTAGTCGCAGCCAGGGGCCGGAGGGAGTCTGGTTTGGTGACCACAGGATCTCGTCTCTGCTTTTTGCAGATGATGTTGTCCTGTTGGCTCCATCAAGCCAGGACCTTCAGTGTGCACTGGGACGGTTTTCAGCCGAGTGTGAAGCGGCTGGGATGAGGATCAGCACCTCCAAGTCTGAGACCATGGTTCTCAGTCGGAAAAGGGTGGCTTGTCCCCTTCAGGTTGGTGGAGAGATCCTGCCTCAAGTGGAGGAGTTCAAGTATCTTGGGGTCTTGTTCACGAGTGAGGGAAGGAGGAACGTGAGATTGACAGACGGATCGGTGCAGCTTCTGCAGTGATGCGGTCGATGTACCGGTCTGTCGTGGTGAAGGTGCTGAGCTGTAAGGCAAAGCTCTCGATTTACCGGTCAATCTACGTTCCTACTCTCACCTATGGTCATGAGCTTTGGGTCATGACCGAAAGAACAAGATCCCGGATACAAGCGGCCGAAATGGACTTTCTCCGCAGGGTGGCGGGGCGCTCCCTTAGAGATAAGGTGAGGAGCTCGGTCACTCGGGAGGAGCTCAAAGTAGAGCCGCTGCTCCTCCACATCGAGAGGAGCCAGCTGAGGTGGCTTGGGCATCTGTTTCGGATGCCTCCTGGACGCCTCCCTAGAGAGGTGTTTCGGGCATGTCCCACCGGGAGGAGACCCCGGGGAAGACCTAGGACACGCTGGAGGGACTATGTCTCTCGGCTGGCCTGGGAACGCCTCGGTATCCCCCCGGAAGAGCTGGAAGGAAGTGTCTGGGGAGAGGGAAGTCTGGGCGTCTCTGCTTAGACTGCTGCCCCCGCGACCCGGCCCCGGATAAGCGGTAGAAGATGGATGGATGGATGGATGGAAGCTTACATGTCCAACATCTCAAAACTGACCACTGTATGAAGACAACAATGTTTTCACCTGCAGTGTCTCGCATTAAGTATAATACAATCTCACTTCCAAAACATTTTTAACTATGCTTGTACTTGGAACGTAAACATGATACATACATTAGGTTGACTGCTGTCGGATGGCTACACATTAACCCTCTGCAAAGAAACAAGTTATACGTAAAATCAAAGGTGGAATCGGAGAAGTGCCTCGACCACTTACATCCGCACAAAGAGGGCCTTCATGTGCTGGAGCTGCAGTGACAGTAAGACAGTAGCGCGCCACAAGCGCGTGACAGTAGCAGAGGTGTAATTACACTGTCTGCCTGCGCTCTGTTTCCAGAAGTACAGGCTTATGTTACACTGCAAACACTCATCAGAGCCCTTGCTCCATCATTATGTCCCAGTCTGCGAGTGGACGGCACTCAAATTGTATGTTTATGCTTTTGACTCACTCCAAACCACAACTGTCAAACTCACACATGTATACTCTTTTACAAAGGTGGGTTTCTGACTGGACTGTTTCTTCAGTTCAATTCTTAAATGAATTTGGATGAAAGGTTTTTTTTTTTGTTCCTGAAAGTTGGGACAGGTATGGTGGAGGTTTTGTGTGCAATGCCATGAGCTCAAGAGAAAGGTGGTATACAGAAGTTAGCAAAGCTAAAGCTAAGCTGGTACAAAGCTGCCCCAGAAACTACAGCATCTTTATAATGGACAACAGTATGATTTCTCAAAATATTACATTTGCAGCCATTTCTTTGCTAAAGAAGACCAAGAAAGGAAGCATAAGTGCTCCTTTCTCTTTTCCTAAATGAAGATGGTGGAGTGTTTAATGACTTAGGAACTAAGCAGTTCAGATTTAGCCTCTGTCCAGCAGACAGGTTGAAAAGGAATGTCTGCTCAAGCTGCATCTCCCTAAAATTGTTTCTTCCACATGAGTTTTCTATTTCTATTTCTATTTTGAGGTGATTATATACTTTTAACAAACTTTTGTTGCTGACTTTGTGGCCCAATCAGTGTTTCATCTAGGCATGAAGGAAACACTATAACAAAACATACAGTCTGATTTGAAGCAATTACCCGGATTTTGTGTTGATTTTGTGTTGTATTCCTTTATCAAACTTACTCCAGACTTTTTTTATGTGTCTCATTGACCTGCCCACACGCGCTCATAGATTCACCAATACTCCATTCAGTGTGGCGTATGTCTGTAGGGGGACACAGGCCGTCACTGGCAGCTCCTATGTCTTGTGTGAGCAGATGAAAGCTGTGTGGTTCCTCCACATCCTGCTGCTGCACAGTAATCTTCCATAATCCAAGCCCTGCAATTTTCACCCTCTAGCTCCTCTCTGCCTCTGTCTCCTTCGGGCAATACAGGCTTTCTTTATGACAGAGAGGTTATTATTGTACCGAACTGTAAAAGTAGAAAGTAACTCTTAAAGACAACAAGAACTGTACATACTTTTTATGGATATCTTCTTGCCACTCTTCCATAAAGGCCAGATTTGTGCAGTATATGACTGATTGTTGTTCTATGGACAGAGTCTCCCACCTCAGCTGTAGATCTCTGCAGTTCATCCAGAGTGATCATGGGCCTCTTGGCTGCATCTCTGATCAGTCTTCTCCTTGTATGAGCTGAAAGTTTAGAGGGACAGCCAGGTCTTGGTAGATTTGCAGTGGTCTGATACTCCTTCCATTTCAATATTATCACTTGCACAGTGCTCCTTGGGATGTCTTAAAGCTTAGGAAATCTTTTTGTAGAGATCCTCACTGAACTTCTGGAGAGAGTTTGCTGCACTGAAAGTAAAGGGGCTGAATCATTTTGCACGCCCAATTTTTCAGTTTTTTATTTGTTAAAAAGGTTTGAAATATCCAATAAATTTCGTTCCACTTCATGATTGTGTCCCACTTGTTGATTCTTCACAAAAAATTACAGTTTCATATCTTTATGTTTGAAGCCTGAAATGTGGCAAAAGGTTGCAAAGTTCAAGGGGGCCGAATACTTTCACAAGGCACTGTACCTGCGCTCCAGGTCCGGTCCAGAGCTCCAGCCCCAGCCCTCTTTCCATTCTACTGCTGTTTGCTAATTTCAATAAAGAACAGTAAACCTTTTAGCATTGTGCATTTGAGTCCTGTTAACCCACATCACATTAACACACAGTTGGGTCTTAGAATACGAGGAAAGTTTTAAATTAGATTGTCATAATTTGACTAGAAGCTGTGTCTGCTAACATGTTGCTGGTTATAAGTTGCATCATAAATGGTTCACTGGGCAACAATTTGAATTGTGTAGCAAATAGCCTAGTTTATCCCTAATTAAAGTGGTCATACAAATATTCAAGTCTGCTCATATTTCTTGATGCAAAGGTGAAGTGTTTCTGGTGCAGAGTGTTAATGTCGCCGCCCCTCGGCTTCTGGTTCTTTTCGATCACCAAAGATGTACCACAAAGAAACACAAGTGGGACTGAGTTTATAATTAAAAGTCAAATTTATTAAAAACAAACGCAAGATAAAAAAACAGGATTCTATATAAAGAATCTAACAAAAAGGCTCTCAAAGCTAATAGAGCAGTATGTGAGTAGAGTCCGGGGGTTTGTGAGAGGGAACAGTCTTTGAAAGGAATATTGTTAGTTGTGATCCCCGCCCTCCAGTTCGTGCCGCGGGGCCGGCCAGCCCGAGTGTTGCTGCCTTCTCAGCGGTCCCAGTGGACTTCGAAGCCCCAGTGCGTCGCCGCAGAAGCTAATTATAAAACACAATAATGTCGGATCAAACGACCACACTACAAAACACAATAAAGCCACACAGCATGCAGGTTAATCGGGACACGTCCCTTCACTTAGCGTTTTATGGCGATGTACAGGTTGCTTTTCTTAGTCCCCTCTTGGTCCGCGAAGATACGGCCGGTCGCTCCTCGGTTCCTGGCTCGGTCTGTCCCCTGAAGTGGGAGACGGTGCTGTGAACAGGGGAAAGGCAGTCTCAGGCACACAACTAAACAATTCGGGTAGGTATATCCTCCACACAGTTATGGGCACTTCCCTCTACTTAGCTGGGTTAGAAGCGTTGTATTTGATGGTCTTCGAGGTATCTGTGGCTTCCCTTTGCCGTTCATTTGTCCGTCACTCCGTGCTGTTCAATCCGATTCCTTCCTTTTCCTTTACTTTCTCCGTCTCTTGCTCTCCTCAGACTGTCTTTCTATTGGCCCTTTTAAACTAAACCCGGGCGCATCTTATTGGTCTCAGTGATTTTGCAGGTGTGGTGGGCGTTCCCCAGCATGAGTCTGTCCGTGCGTCACAAAATTTAAAAAGGCAGCGCACTCACACAGAACATAAGAAAAACAACACAAAGGAGAAATAAGGGACACCGTGACATTAATATTCTTCATATTTTGTCACCAGTAACTCCTGGTGTTTACAGTAAGCCCTAGGTCCAAACCTGTGGCTGTTTATTTTCAAATATGCAAACTGAGCCAAAAAAGCCTTAACGTTTTGGTCTTCACAATGTACAGGAGTTGCAACAAGAACAACAAAGCCCCAAAAAGCACAAAATAATTTAAATAATTAAATAACCCAAAAGAAATAAAAAAAATGTTAGTGCTGATACAAAGCCCAAACAGCAACAATATGCCAATTATTCAATTCAATTGCATTACATATTTATGACTAGTTAATTCCAAAATTCATTCAGCAGTGCAAGAAATCTCAACGTGTTCCTCTTTAAACTGAACTTGGAGAGGAGACAGAACAAAACAATAATTCACTGACTGTTTTGATTCACTGATTCCTCTAAAGAAACATCTTTCCTTTTTGGCATTAACTAAGTATGCAATTTCAACTTTTATTGCTGTTCTGCCTATGTTTTATGTCTTTTTTTTCTTTGGCTTTCTATGCTGTTGGTAACCCTCATCCTACCAACACGGTTTACATTTTTGATAATATAATAATAGATATAAAGCGGCAAAGAATTACCATACAGCAAAATATTGAGTTATTTAATTGCATCATTAGTGATGTTGTAAATGGCATTTTTTGTTTTTGAAAATTCTGTTTAATTGCCTTCCACTCCCCAGACACTTCCTCCAGCTCTCAGGGAGAATACTGAGGCGTTCCCAGGCCAGCTGAGAGACATAGTCCCTCCGGCGTGTCCTAGGTCTTCCCCGGGTAGGTGTCCAGGAGGCATCTGGAAACAGATGCTCGAGCCACCTCAGTTGGCACCTCTGAGCTCCTCCAGAGTGACCAAGCTTCTCACCCTATCTCTAAACAAGCGCCCATCCACCCTGCGGAGGAGACTAATTTCTTCCACATTTATCCGGGATCTTGTCCTTTCAGTCATGACCCAAAGCTTATGACCATAATTAAGAGTAGGAACGTAGATCGACCAGTAAAAAAAGAGCTTCGCCTTGCAGCTCAGCTCCTTCTTTACCACAACACACAGATACATCGTCTGCATCACTGCAGAAGCGGCACCAATCCGCTTATCGACCTACCGCTCCCTCCTTCCCTCACTCATGAACAAGACGCTGAAATACTTGAACTCCTCCACTTGAGACAGGAGCCCTCCACTAACCTCATGGGGACAAACAACCCTTTTCCAGGTGAGAACCATGGCCTAGGACTTTGAGGTGCTGATTCTTGTCCCAGCCACTTCACACTCGGCTGTAAACCGTCCCAGCACACGCTGAAGGTCCTGGCTTGATGGAGCCAACAGGACAACATTATCTGCAAAAAGCAGAGACGAGCTCCTGTGCTCCCCAAACCGGACTCCCTCCGGCCCCTGGCTGCGCCTAGAAATGCGTGGAGGTGAGCCCGACAATTTCTAGTCGGCATCTCTCAAACCTCCCACACAAGCTCAGGCTCTTTCCCCGCCAGCAAGGTGACATTCTGTGTCCCTAGCGCCAGATTCTGTGTCCGGGGATTGGGAACCTTGCCTTAGACTGCCACCAAATCCACTTTGCACCGGCCCCTTATGGTTCCTCCCGCAGGTGGTAGGCCCACAGTAGGCATTTTAGTTTAATTGCAATTTATTTAAAACAAAATAATGTATTTTTCTTTTGAAGTAATAGCAATACACAGGTGAAAAACAAAGCTGTTGACTGGGGTCCTTTGGGAACCCAATTTGTTTATGTTTTAAAAAAACTCCAAATACAACAGGAAAGGTATCTGTGGAACTGCCCTTAAATGGTTTCAGTCTTGAAGACAGATAGTACTTTGTTTTGGTTGGTAACTGTGTATCAGAGCAAATGGCCATGACGTGGGGTTCCACAGGGGTCTATCTTGGGACTATTATTCAATCTTTAAATGCTTCAGTAGCAGTTTTTATCCAGAAACACACTCTTTTTCTTTAAAGTAAGAAAATCCCTATCTCATGTAGTCTCTCACGTCTCATGTTTTGATTAATTAAAAGCAGACAGGATACCAAAAATAGATTTGAGCAAAGGGACAATGACGATATAACAGCCACTTTCAGATGGAACGGAGGAACAGCCTTTGTGTGCTACTGCTTCGTGTCTGCTCCATGTATTTAGGTCAGTTAATACCATAATTATGCAGATGACACTCAGATTACGGGGGTACTCACACTAGCCAGTTTGAACCGTGCCCGAGTGCGTTTGACCACCAAAGCGCGGTTCGTTTGACTAGTGTGAGTGCTCCGAACCGTACCCGGGCGAGGCTCGATTAGCTGGCCCGCTTGGAGGTGGGCCAGAGCACGGTTCAGTTGGACTCGGGCGCGGTTCGCATGTAGTGTGAGCGCTAACTGTGCTGGAGCATGGAACAGGACGCGTGACGTCACGGTTTTGCGACGCTCCAAAACCAACATGGCGGGGAAAATGTAGTCCGTAATCAAAGCTGCAAAGTCCTTGCTGCACTTCAGCTGGTACCTTGCAAACCTCCTCATACGGGCAGCACGATTACGTGAAAAATTTCGCGCCACTAAGGCGAAACATAAACAGGCTGAGAGGGCTGGGGACCACCGTGGACCAAACGACACAAAATTATCCACAAAGAAAACAGAGCGATGGACTCCATTGTGTTCAGAGAGCGCCGCTCTCCCTGTTTATCCTAACCGTCGCACCATAATGACGTAAGCGTGCTCCGGCACGAATGCTGAAACCCTATGTGAGTGCAGGCCAGAGGGGGAGTGGGGAGGGGGGACAATCGTACTCGGGCCCGGTTCATGGCAACCGTGCCTAGTGTGAGTACGCCCTACATTTCACTCACAGCAGGTGAAAATGGACCAATCCATTCACTGTGTCACTGCATCGAACAGATTGACATGTGGATGCAAAATAATTTTCTCCAACTGAACAGAAACAAGACTGAACTAATCATCTTTGGGCCACAGAAACAAAGAGAAAGTGTCAGCAGTCACCTCGTGTCTCTTTCTCTAAAATCTAAAAATCAGGTTAGAAATCTAGGGGTCATCATGGACTCAGACTTGAATTTCCACAGTCACATTAAGTCAATTACATCATCTGCATTTTATCACCTTAAAAACATTTCCAAAGTCAAAGGGATGATGTCTCAAACAGACTTAGAGAAACTTATCCATGCTTTTATCTCCAGCAGGTTAGATTACTGTAACGGCCTGCTCACTGGTCTCTCAAAACGAGGGTTAAGACAGCTGCAGCTTATTCAGAACGCGGCTGCTCGGGTTCTAACCAAAACCAGGAAGTACAACCACATTACGCTAGTTTTAAAATCTCTGCACTGGCTTCCTGTTGCTCAGAGTCAAGACTTTAAAAAAGCACTTCTGGTTTACAAGTCTCTTAATGGTTTAGCACCAGAATATATTTCTGACACGTTAGTTGCTTATGAACCTCCTCGGACTCTGAGAACATCTGGGACAGGCCTTCTGCTCGTGCCCAGAGTTAGAACTAAACCTGGTGAAGCAGCGTTTAAGTTTCAGCAAAAACCTGGAACAGCCTCAACTTTAACAATGTTCAAGAGGAGGCTAAAAACCTTCCTCTTTATCTTTGCCTACATAAAGACAATTGAAAGTGATTTTTTATCCGCAGTCCTTGTCTTTTAATTTTTGAATTTTCTTATGTTTCTTATTCTTTACTATGTATTTTAAATTTGACTTTTATTTCTGTAAAGCACTTTGACTTACCCAGTGTATGAAATGTGCTATATAAATAAAATTGGCTTGCCTTGCCTACAACAGAAACACACTACATGTAGTCTTTATAAACAAAATGACAGACAAAGTCACAAAAATTCAGAACAATAAAATAAAGTATCCGTGAGATATGACAAAAAGAATACCTCTGGGGTCAGTTTTGACCGCACTTGGCAGGATGTAATTATTTTTCTTCTTCACCAAAGACATTTTACCATCATCTATTTACAGAAATGTTTATCAATATGTATGGTCCCATAACATAAGATGAAATAAAATAAAACAAATGTGCATAAAAAAATGTATTCATTATATTTTTGGGACCTTACATTGCACACAAGGTCAGATAACTTTATTTATTCTTTATTAAGTCTTTTTCACAACAAATCAATATCCAGTTCAACAAACCAAGCCCACTCCTAACGTAAAGGCTAGGGAAAAATGATGGTGACTCCATTATAAAGATATTTTTTATAACAATAGAAGAATAAAGTTTATAAAATCCATTAGACTTGTAGACAGGGTTTTATCTTCCAACAATGTGAATGTGTTGAAGGCCTCCTCCATTGTCCAGGGCAGACAATAGACCTGTAATAGAACTGTATGGGGCTGTACTGACCACACTGACCCGAAGCTGTGCCACAACAAACTGCAAGCCAAGAAACTGCTGAAAGACGAACTTGACAGGCTTCTCAACATTATCACGCTTGTCAATTTCTGAGGACTTTGCTCCCTCATCATTAGCCAAGACAAATACAGCGCAGATACCATTAACTGTTTCCTTGTTGTGTTAATAAATCAGCAACATATGCTCTTTCGTTTGAAGTACACAGGGGCTAATAGGCTCAGTCTGCTCCACATTAATCTCTGGCATTAACAAATGCTACAGCCCCCTATGTATATATTTATTTTGAGCTTTAGCTTGATTTTAAGCCGATCTAGAGCTGACACCTTTCCAAGAAATTCCCAGCCACAATGAGCCTATGGTTACCTTGGAGCCCACAAATGATTGCTTTTTTATGTTATGGGCAGAGAGTTTTAGCTAATGCGCTACTTGACGTTTAACTGGATGTGGGTTGGGGCATATTATTGGTGTTGCATTGGGAGTTTTTGGTTGTTGGCTGCTAAATGGTGTCAAACTCGGTTGGTAGCTGGGAAGTAGATGACTTTCAGATGTGTAATGAGTGATTGTTTTTAGCCCGTTTTGCGGTGTACTACTGCTTGAGGTTGTCAGACTTGAAGACGTCATCCTGCTGCTAAATCTCCGTGCCTGCTGTTTGAAATTACCCCCTACTTTTATTATCTGCTGGAGCCCGTCCTAATCAGCACCAATGCTGGAGCGGTTAGACTAAAGACACATTTCATTTTTCTCTTTAATGTTTTGTGTATGACCTTTTAACAAACTTGGGCAGGGTATTGGCCATTGAATCCATCTATATAGTAGTTCTTCAAGAAGGCTAATTTGAGGACAACAGAAGTATATAAATTGAAGTGTTTTTTTTTTTATTATCAGCAACATGCATTAGGTCTTCAGCATTTCCATTAGAGATGTTAGCCATAAGTCATCAGCTGGACTCTACAGTTGACACTGTTTTCTCAATGCAATCTTGAGTTTTTATTTTATACTGTATATAGATATATATTTTTTTTATTTTTTATTTAACCTTTATTTAACCAGGAAAGTCCCATTGAGGTTAAAAACCTCTTTTTCAAGGGAGTCCTGGCCAAGAGGCAGCAAAACACAGTCAATTACATTTATAAAAGTTATACAATACAAATAATTAAAAACATTTACAATTTAAACAGGTCATTTCAGGTTCTCTCAATCTGGACTTAAAAGCATTTAAAGAAATAAGTTCTGATAAATTTAAGTCTTTTTGCAAAAAGTTCCATGCAGAAGGAGCTGAATAGACAAAAGCCCTTTTTCCCAGTTCTGTACGGGCAAATGGAACAAAGAGCAGCAAGTAATCATTTGATCGCAATGAATAAGAACCAACACTTCTCCATGTGATTAAACTACAGATGTAGGATGGCAAAAGACCAAGTATGGCCTTATAGATAAAAATATGCCAATGCCCTGATCTCCTGTTGGACAACGATGGCCATCCCACTCTGGTATATAATTCACAATGATGGGTCAAGTTTTTACAATTCGTAATAAATCTCAGAGACGCATGATAAACAGTGTCAATCTTATACAGACATTTTGCTGAAGCGGTCCTATACACCAGGTCTCCATAATCTAAGACAGATAAAAATGTTGCAGTGACTAGCTGCTTTTTTGCTTTAAAAGAAAAACAAAATTTATTTCGAAAGAAAAAGGACAGTTTAAGTTTGAGTTTCTTCACAAGGTTGTCTATATGAGACTTAAAAGTGAGAGCATCATCAAGCCAAATACCAAGGTACTTATAAGAATGAACCACCTCTATGACACTTCCAGTCAAAGTGAACACAGGAGGAGGAGCTTGAGAAACCTTCTTAGTATTTCTAAACAGCATCAGTTTGGTCTTATCAGCATTGAGAACCAGTTTAAGCTGCATAAGCGTACGTTGAACCACATCGAAAGCTTTCTGCAAAGACTCAACCGCTTTAGCTGGGGACGATCCAAAACAATAAATAATCGTGTCATCAGCATAGAAATGCATATTAGCATCCGACACATTGTGGCCTAGTTCATTTATATACATAATAAACAAGAGAGGACCTAATATTGAGCCTTGTGGCACCCCCTTGTGTACCTTCACTAATGCAGAACATAGACCATCACATTTAATGCACTGAGTCCTTTCACTCAGATAATTCATGAACCAGGAAACTACACAATCAGACAATCCCAGACAAAGAAGCCTTTGCTTTAAAACAGCATGGTCCACTGTGTCAAAAGGTTTCGACAGGTCAAGAAAAAGTGATGCACAGAATTGCTTTCTATCAAGAGCGACAAGTATGTCATTAATTACTTTTGTAACAGCAGTGATGGTACTGTGCTTCAGTTCATTTGAGTATAAAAACTCTTTTATTTGGTCTGAAACAAGGGATTCTAAAATTTTTGACAAAACACACAAATTAGATATAGGCCGATAATTAGTTAAAACTGCTGGATCACCTCCTTTAAACAAGGGAATCACAAAAGCTGACTTCCAAACTGATGGTATTTCATTGTTTTGAATTGACAGATTAAAAAGAATTGTAAGGGGCTCTGCAACAAAATCAGCCGCCTTTTTCAAAAAGTAAGGCTCTATTAAATCTGGTCCAGGAGGTTTTCTGTGATCTAACGCTTTAAGAGCTCCATGCACCTGCTGCACAGTAAAAGAAACAAAATTAAAAGGCTCTCCAGAAAACACAGAGGAGTATGTGCATGGATTGACAGCAACTACTCCTGTCGACTCGGACAGAGAACCAACTGATACAAAATGCTCATTAAAGCAATTTAAGACATCAACTCTGTCGTAGACTGGAAGAGAGTTTTTTAAGACAAATTTTGGGAGGGCTTCATTACTTTTATTCACAGAAAGAGACTTGATGACTTTCCAAAATTTCTGTGGATTATTGAGGTTTTCACTTGTGACTGATAAATAATATTCAGATTTAGCCTTTTTGATAAGAGAGGTACATTTATTTCTTAGTTGTCTGAAAATGGACCAGTCAGTGGCAGAATCACTATTTCTAGCTTTAGCCCATGCCACATTTCGCTGATGAATAATGTCTGACAACTCTGGAGAAACCAAGGGTTTTCCGTCCCTTCACTCTGTGCTTTGTCCAAGGAGCATGTTTATTTACAATTTTCTCAAAATTCTCCTTAAAAAGTGTCCAGGCAAGCTCAACGTCAGGCAACAGGCCTAGCTGTCCCCAGTTAATCAAAGATAGATCATGATGATAGGCTTGTTCATTAAAATTTTTCAAATTCCTCTTTCTAATAATTTGTGATTTACATTTGGGTATTTTACTGCCTCTCGAAGTAGCAATAACACAATGATCACTCAGATCATTACAAAAGACACCCATGGTTGAAAATTTATGAGGGACATTTGTTAGAATCAAGTCGATTAAAGTAGATTTATCTGGATTTTTGAGATTAGGCCTTGTAGGTACATTTACCAACTGGCTAAGACTGACAGAATCACAGAAAGATTTAAATTCATCAGAAACAACATTTAGCCAGTCCCAATTCAAGTCCCCGGCCAGTAAAAGTTCCCTATAGTTTAATCTGGACAAAAGAAGCTTTAAAGATGATAAAGCCTCCCTGGAGGCCGATGGAGGTCTATAACAGCCCACAACAGTTATTGAAAGGGACTTAAATATTTCAACATTTAAGGCCAAAAACTCCATTTGCTTACAGAGAGACTCAGACAGAACAACTGATGCACCAAATCTTGACTTAACATAGATAGCTACTCCACCACCTTTCTTCGGCCTGTCACTGCGAAAAACATTATACCCATGCACATTTATATCTTCATTAGTAATTGATTTCGTCAACCATGTTTCCGAAATTATCACTATGTCTGCATCTGTAGATTCAATCCAAATTCTAACCATGTCCATTTTGAGTAGTAAACTGAACATTAAGATGAACAAATTTAAGTCCAGGCATTGATTTAAATTCAGCAGGGGTCAAGACACATTGCAAACAGGGGCCAGGATTAGGCTGCACATTTCCAGATAAAAGTAGGAGTAGTGTAATAATCAATCTGCATTTCACAGTATATTTTGAAGCCGGCCTATCATATGCTGAAACCAAGCAATGCCTATCATTAATTGAGAAAGACAAATTATACAAAGCAAAAAATTTGCAGTTTAGGCAAATCCCAATACAGATCCATCCAGAAGTCCGGGTTCCAACAAAAGTGTAATGGTTCCTGGTGCATGTCAATACTGGTTTTTGTGCCACTATAGTAGGTATCCTGTATGCCCACCATATTATTAAAACAACTCACCCTAGGATCAGTATGAGATATTAGTAATATTAGTATTAATTCTGTGTGTTAACTACAGAGCCTTGTGCTTGTTTTGTCTCCTCCGCTCATTCACTCTTCCCAGCCTCTGTCCGAACAATACAAGCAAGTCAGCATTTACATTTAGCAGACACTTTTATTCAAAGTGGACATTAAGCTTCAATTCACCAGTGTTATAGCTGGAACCCAAGCATCTGTCACACTCATTTGTGACTTCAACACTCCTATTTTTCAGGAGTCAAGAAATTTGATGTTGAGGTCTTCTTCCTGATGTGGGATGTACTGAAACAAAACAACTTTCGCTAACAATGCAATTATCAACCCAAGGTCTTATTAATACATGCTTCTTAAACAAAAGAGAGTCTCTCCTCATTGTTGTTCTGTGTCCCATTAGAAATGCAGAGGAAGCCATGACTATGTGGGTGTTTAATTACTTATTTATTCAATTAAATGTGTCAGGACGTTGTTCACAAGAATTACTACAAGAAAGACAGATCTACTGTCACAGATGTATAATGATAAATGTATATAGAATACACTCTAGTGAAATTTACATGTTTAGCAGCTGTTTGATAAAAAAAATTATAGCTGTATAAGAAAAATCTCTCTCTCTCTCTCTCTCTCTCTATATATATATATATATATATATATATATTTGTATATTGAGATATGACCTAACTATATCAAGAAATTATTTATTGTCCATATTTCCCAGCTCTACCATCTAACCAGTAAGAAGTCTCACATGTTTGTAATAATATTCAGTAGAACAGGCTAGATGTAAACAGTCCAGGACATTAGCACCATATGTTATGCTAAAATGCCACATGTGCTGCCGACTCATCCCTCTTGTCTAAGGACAGAGCTCCCCTTCCCTTTCACTCGCAGCTGTCTGGTCTTGTTATCTGCAGCTCTCTAGAAACAACAGGAAAACTGCTAGTGGCAGTGACTCAGTGGTAGAGTGGTCATCCTTCAACCGGAAGGTTTGGCGGTTTGATTCCCGCTCTCCCCACAGTCCATACTGTCATTGTGTCCTTGGGCAAGAGACTTAACCGACCAGTTGTTCCAGCTGTAACACTGGTGAATAGAAGCTTAATGTAAGTCGCTATGAATAAAAGCGTCAGCTAAATAACTAAATGTAAATGTAAAATGTCTATAGTGAGCCCAGAGTGGGTCCAGAAAGTGGTGGTAAAATATGCCAAACAGAATCCAAAAATTGGGTACTAAGGAACTAACTGACTTTTTCAGTGTAGTTAATGGTCTGCCAAATCCTGCCTTAAAATGGATGTACAGTGAGTAGGCATTCAAGCATTTAACTTTCATTCACACCCAGTGCAACAATAAACTTTAATGCTCTTGTCATACTACATTTCTTTAACATAAACTGCCATTAATTGCCATGTTGGTGCGGCCATCAACACGTTAGAGTTTGCACAAGGACTTTAATGAATAACCAGTATTGGCAACTAATGTCAGGGATGTAATCAAACCAGCAACAATCACTCAACTTAATCATCATAATGGCTTTTTTACGACTAGCCAATGCTTCCCACCCAATCATAAAAACAAACAAGCACATGCATAGGTGGATTGCGGCCGCCCTTTGGCTGGTTTCATAATTAGAACGTATATGTCTAAAAAGCTTAGAGTTCAAGGCGTAGCTATTGCTGTAAAGGTCCTAAAACAGAAGTTCTAAGGTGTGACTCAGCAGAATGTTAGACGTCAACTCCACCTGTCGTCCTCAACATACATTTCAAAGCCGTCTGCAGGCTCTAAATGGTATTAACAGAGCAATTATATATTGAAGGACAACCACAGCACTTAGTACAGAAATTGTACTTTATTTTTGTTATTTTTGTAATGGCTAACAAGCAGACTTTCCGCATTCTGCATTATTTGCACAATGCACTTTTACAAAATCAAAACATACAAAGAAGTCCTTGAAGGTGGTCTATACCTGCAGCTGTTTGAATTGACTAATGTTTATTAATATATAATACAAATTTTGTAGCAGTAAATCTTGACGGTATAATAATAATTGTGGTATAATTTTATGTGATGGGATTTCCAAAGTCTGGTTCTGTCAAGAAAAGTGGCATGAGGTGTTGGTTATACTGTATGCTGTATAATGTACAGACAACACTTACCTCCAAAAGCAGCCTAGGGACCTCTCCTGCTTTTCTTTTCTTAATAATAATAATAAAACCAGACCAATTTTTTATCCACAAAATACTAATAGATTTATACCAAACTGAAGTTTTGAGCTTAGCGTAAGCTTAGTGTTAGCTTAGCGGTCACTTCAGCGTCAGAACCGGTTATGCCTTATTAAACCTTACGTGATTAAATTGACAGTATTTATCTGCTTTTTATGTTGCCTCCCTTTGTGCTCTTCTTTTTTTGAGCTGTTTCTATGTGTTAAAAGAAAATATTTATTTATTTAAAATTTATCTGCAGCTATTATTATAGGGGTTTTTCCTCGTTACACAGGACACAAAACAGCTTTGTTTTTGCAGATCTTATTGCAGTTAATACTTAATTGTGTATGTACAGTTGTGCTCAAAAGTTACCTTGGCAGAGTTTGTGATTTTTTGGCCATTTTTCAGAGAATATAAATTCTCTGCGGAAATTCTCTCATTGAAAACAACGTTACGTATTTGCTGCGGAGTGCGTGGCGGAGTTGTACCGCTTGCAGTTGAAATTGGGGGTAACAACAGTAATAAAAGATTTTTATCCAATAGATTAACACACACACAAAAACAATTGAAAAAGAGGAAAGATACATTTTTCTATTTAACTTTTTTTTGTGGGCTACTTTGAGTTGCTATAGATTGCGTTTTGTGTGACAGTGTCAGTGCAACTTTTAAACCTATTTCTCTACTGTTGGCATACTACACAAGGCTTTATTTTTTTTTAAATAAATCCACATTTTGCATGCAAACTTTGTCTCCTTACATGTAACTAATTTAAAAAAATAAATTCCATTGGACACCCTTGTGTTTGGTAATACACTGTTTGATAATGTGTACACCTATAGCCTGCCAGGCTTTATAGCCTACCGGCCTTGTGATTTATCTCTCCTAGTCTTGTACACATGCTAACACCAGTTGACAACATTGACCTCTCGTTTTGCGACACACGCACATACCCACTGTTTCCTGTCCATACCTTCCTGTCAGTACAGCATTCCTCTCCCAGACTGGTTGTACTGCCAGGTATTCCCGGCTGCACGTCCCACATTCCCAGCTGTACGTCTGCCAGGAATGAAGCCATAACACTGCTGTCTCCGCTGCCGGTTAGCATCGGGAAAGTTGCCCATGTGTGTGAAGGGGAATGTGCATCCAAAGTCTTGATGTTGATGACTTCATCCTCGGCCGGCTTCAGGCATTGGGGCATATTTATAACGCTGCACATGTGTGTGTGTCTTTGTGCATGAAGGAGAATGGCTGTTAATGATCGTGGCGCTGTTTTACATTACAGGGAGGCTGGGGTTAATTTCCTGTTGATGGATGCGGCCGGTGTAGATAGTAACAAGCTTAGTGTGGAAAGATTAGACAGAGATTGTTGCCCTCAGCTGTTTAGGAGGTGAGGCTGGGAGATGAAGTGAAGCATTAAATTAAAGGTTTTAGGGCAATGCATCCAGACAGGACAGTGCATAAGAGATCAATGCGGCACTATTGAGGTTGGCCTTATGGCTCTATTTATGTTCCCCCTCTTATCTAGCCTGGTCAGAAAACCAAATTATTTTTCTATTTTAGCTTGGGTTTTGTGGATTTAAGTTTGATGTTTATTTGTGAAAGGTAAAAATGAACAAATGAAGTGATTCAAAATGCATTACATAATATAGAATGAATGACTTGATTATTGCAGTTCAAGCAGTGCCACATGACAAGCAATTTTAAGGTATACCGCAGTTTCAAAACGCCAGGATAATCACAGTATTAAAAATACTTAGGCACCATTCATGTTCTGTACGCTGATAAGACCAGAACAGAAACTAATTCAATTTCTTTTTTAGTAAGATTTCTATTTGTATGTTTTATTAAACTAAATTTATATTTACTACTATATTTAACTTCAATCCATACATAATAATAATAATAATAATAATAATGGATTGGATTTATATTGCGCTTTTCTCCCAAGGGACCAAGGGACTCAAAGCGCTTACAGTCCATCCATTATTCATTCATACACAGTCATACTGGTGATGGTAAGCTACAACTGTAGCCACAGATGCCCTGGGGCAGACTGACAGAGACGTGGCAGCCATTTTGCGCCACGGCCTCCGACCATCACCACATACATTCACTCAACATTCTTACACATTCATACGAGGCAAGGTGGGTTAAGTGTCTTGCCCAAGGACACAACGACAGTTTTTGAATTGTGGGGAGAGCGGGAATCGAACCCACTACCTTCTGGTTGAAGGACAACCGCTCTACCACTGAGCCACTGCCGCCATTTACCAATGTCCAATTTACCAGAAAATTAAAAGCATTTTAATGTGCATCCAAAATAATACTGTCATACCGTGATATTTTTCCTCAAGGTTACCATCACAGTAAAATACTTGGGCGGACCAGGTTAAATAACCCAACGGACCACATGTGGCCCCCGGGCCTTAGTTTGCCCACCCCAGATGTAGACCATACAATAGGTGGTTAAGAAAAACTGGAATCTTTCCTCAGCTCAACCAAACACTACATATTCCACAAACAAACAGAGACAAGAGTGTGGTTTGTCTGTGCACATAATTCATGACAGAAACCTGTGGCTGCAGCATACAGTGTTTTACTGTTTCACTCCGCGTCACGCTCCACAAACCTCCTCAAGGGACCTTATAGGAGAGCCATCCCTCACTTTCCTCTCTTAATAAGGGCCAGTGTTTTATATGGCCCTGACAGGAGGTTTGTGTTAGCGTCGTTAGCGATAGCCCCAGTCCTAACCACTGCTACCGCCCTCCTTACCCCCTCAAGGTTGTGACAATAGACTGCCCCGTCTCTGAGGCTGTACCTGGGCCCTCTCAGGCTCTCTTCTAGTACTGTACCTACATTTTTCCCCACCGAGATAAACTGACATCTACTGACTGCTCTCTGTTGTTCAAAAGCCCAAAGCAGGAAATTATTAATTAAAACAATTACATTGATCAAATAACACCATTTAAAAGTAATTAAAATGTTTAATAGTTCATGTTGTTCAGTATAGTAGCTGTTCTGATTGTCCATTTGACAAATCTGTCAAACACTAACCTCCATAAGACCTGGTCTAAGACTGGACTGTTGAGATTTTTTAACTGTTCCCTTGTACAGTGTGTTGTGATCCAGTCTTGACCTGGTCTGTCCCTGACATGGTCTTGGGCTTGACTCAGTCAATAGGTAAAAGTCTCTTGGTCTCTATACTGTCTGGTTTCAGACATTACTTGGTCTCTGTGTTCTTGACTACAACACTACTCCAAAACATCTCAGTAGAACTCTCTCTCAGCTCACAGTGGCAGAGTGTGAGCATTAACCTCTGTGTAACCTCTGATTCATTTACATTTATTCAATTAGCAGATGCTTTTATCCAAAGCGACTTAGGGCGTACTCACACTAGGCACGGTTGCCATGAACCGGGCCAGAGGACGATTGTCCCCCCTCCCCACTCCCCCTCTGGCCTGCACTCACATAGGCTTTCAGCATTCGTGCCGGAGCACGCTTACGTCATTATGGCGCGACGGTTTCGGGATAAACAGGAAGAGCGGCGCTCTCTGAACACAACGGAGTCCATCGCTCTGTTTTATTTGTGGATAATTTTGTGTCGTTTGGTACACGGTGGTCCACAGCCCTCTCACAGCCTGTTGTTAAACAGATTTGTCGCCTTAGTGGCGCGAAAATTTTCACGTAATCGTGCTGCTCGTATGAGGAGGTTTGCAAGGTACCAGCTGAAGTGCAGCAAGGACTTTGCAGCTTTGATTACGGACTACAGTTCCGTACATCGACATGGTAAGAATTAATATAATGAACTGTCATTGAATACAATTGAAAAGTGTATTGTCAAATTTGAAATACAATATGTGTATAATGTTTTTTTTGTAATTACGACAGTAGCGTTCTAAAGGTAATAATCATGTAACTTAATATAATTTGCTGGTTAATATTAGCTACATTCTTGTATTAAGACACCCGTATTCAACGGGACACAACTGTTATGTATGCACTGGAGTAGTAGTTTGTTGTTTATTTAATTTCACTTCAAAGTGCTGTAAGGTAATTGTGTATGCATAAACTATATACAGTTAACAATATTTTTCCATTCTGCTGCAGGACCATATGGATTCGGCAGAGATCTGCTGTGTGGTGGCAGCATGTTCTCAGCAGCTGGACAGACTGTGAGTGGAAGGCTAATTTCAGAATGAGAAGGACATCATTCTTGCAGTTGTGCAACAGCCTGCAGCCGCACCTTCAAAGACAGACCACTTCATTCAGAAAACCAGTGCCCTTGGACCAACGTGTTGCAATATGCATATGGAGACTGGCCACAAATGTAGAGTTCAGAACCATCTCCCATTTATTTGGGATTGGTCAGCACTTCTCATAAAAAAAAAAAAAAAAACAGTATTTCACATAACACAACCATGTGCAGTGGTGAAACAAAATAGGCTACCTTGTGTGTGTGGTGTATAATTTATGGAAGTGTGTGGTATATATTGTAGAGGTTCGAGGTCGAATTATAAAGTGTAGAGGTTTGAGGTAGTGTTAGGTTAAAGTGCATAGTAAATATATGCTACGGTATATTAAACAACTTCTGAAAGCAAATAAGAGTATTAACAACAACAACAGCCTCATCCTGGCTTCAAATACCCGCACAGAAGACGTTAGATTCATGAGTTTGTTTGGACAAGACCTCAGTCCCATATGCCTGAGAGAAACCTGCCCTGGTGCAAAGACACTGCAAGGATCTGTGGCTGGCTGCTTAAAGTGCCAGCACCTTTTCCAGTCCCGCCCACTTCTGTGCATGTTCTTTATTGTGTGTTTAGTGAGGGGAAGAAGCAGCAGGACGCACTCTGGTAAAAAAAAAAAAAAGCAAGAAGGCCGGCTTTAGCAGCTGCCACATGGAAATGGTTTGCATCTCAGTGGTGGCAGGCAACAGCAGGCTCGCTCTGTTCTTTTTCATTTCAATCTTTTACGTCCCAAAATAGGAACCAGATTGGCGCTGCGGCTGCTTAATTTGAGGTCCTTTACGGATGTAACTGTAAATTAAGGGGGAAAAAAGTTTTTCTAAAGGAGAATAGGTAGCTGTGGGGGAATGAATCTGATAAGTACAGGTTAGTGGAGTGGTTTAAATTAAACCTGGGCACTTAAGAATGATTTTATGGGCATTGTGTGTTAAAGCAAAAGTTAAGTCAAATTACCTCCTAGATTCATAAAACATGACACTTGACAATTTTTGACTACAGAATTGGGTGGGTTTCCCATAGCAACACTAAAATGAAAATGCTGTAGTCCAGAGGCTAGACTTTCTCACTATCCATTATTTTGATGGACAGAGACATAAAAGTTTCATTTCATTCAGTTCATACTTTAATAATACTATAAAGGTTTTTTGTTTTACTCACATTTTAAGAAATGAGGCGACAAGACGAGCATATAGAACGGATTATTTGTTTTATTTATGAACAACATTTCATGTTCAACACAAAGCAGATTTTTGTTTAACTGCAGACAGTGCAAGGATATTTTGTGCTTGGCAGGCAGGTATAGAACGCAGTATATTTCACAATATGATTCAACTACAAAAGGAAAAAAACAAAAATAACTGAACTTAAGTTAGCTCCAAAGATTTACTTTTGATACATAAAAAAGAAACCTAGTGCTGTTTTAAAAATTCAAAATCAGGTGTTTTGTGGCATTGTCCATGTTTTTTTTCCCCCCCATCCACCACCTAAACACCCTATCTCTTGCTATATGTATATATATATATATATATATATATATATATATATATATATATATATATATATATATATATATATATATATATATATATATATATATATATATATATATATATATATATATATATATACAGTAAAAAATTAAGGCACCACTGCAATTTTTGCTAGCAATCAGCATCTCTACAAGTATGGAAACCATTCCATTCCAATGTGTGTTAAATCCCAACACAGGCACACCTCATTCTACTGAAGAAGGCCATTACTACGCAAATGCCATAAAGCATCCCCCTTACAATTCACCAAACAACACAGAGACAAACCTCAAAACTTCTGGAACAAAGTCATTTAGATGGATGAGACCAAAATTGAACTTTTAAACCACAACCATAAACGTTACATTTGGAGAAGAGTCAACAAGGCCTATGATGAAATGTAGACCATTCCTACTGTGAAACATGGATCACTGATGTTTTGAGGATGTCTGCGCTACAAAGGCCCAGGAAAAGATCAATTCAGCATATTATTGAAAAATACTGGAGGAAAATCAGCCCGGAAGCTGCACATGGGACGTATTTGGACGTTCCAACATGACAACAGTCCAAAGCACAAGGACAAGTCGACCTGTCATTGGCTACAGCAGCATAAAGTGAAGGTTCTGGACTGACCATCTCAGTCTCCTGACCTCAATATCATTGAGCCACTCTGAGGAGATCTCAAATGTGCAGTTCATGCAAGACAGACCAAGAATTTATAGGAATTCAAAGCTCCTTTTTGCCAAAAAGAATGGACAGCTTTACCATCTGAGAAAATAAACAACCTCATCCACAACTACCACAAAAGACTTCAAGCTGTCATTGATGTTAAAGGTGGCAATACACGGTATTAAGAACTGGGGTATGTAAACTTTTGATCAGGGTTATTTGAGTAGTTTCTTCCCAACCACTAACTATGAGCAAAAGAAAAGTTTTTGTGTGATCATTTATATTCTCAGAAAAATGTCTGAAAAAAAAATAATCACAAATTCTGCCAGGGAATGTAAACTTATAAGCATGACTGTATATACACAGATATAAGTGTTCTTTGTCCTGGTAAAAGTTATGGCCAAGATTTCTGGAAGCATTTTGAAATACAATAGAGACTCGGACGGACACTTATAGCTAATGTCTGAGTGAAACACCAATGGGTTTATATTCCCTGGCTAGCAGAGCCTTTCTGTGTGGAGTTTTCATGTTCTTTTCATGTGCGTGGTTTTCTTTCTGCACTTACCTGCTAAACCATGTACTGCACAATAGTTCCCATCTGAGGCCAGGATGCCTTTGTAAAAGAGAACACCAATGTCAATGGGATTATTCTGGGTAAATAAAGTTTGATTTAAGAAGCCAGTTTAAGTACCTGTTCAATCATTGTTCTCTACGGTCTCAAACCTTTACCCAGAGAGATACTTTTACTTAGAGGCCATTTACACAACAACAATTAATTTAGCTATAAACACAGATGTGTTATGTTGCAGTTTAACCCTTCATTTACACAAGGACTGTGTTCTCACTCCACGGAAACACAAGCTCTTGAATCCGGTCAAGGAGGGGTTTTCTGTTGCGCCACCTACAGCAATGTTGGGTAAACCGTAAAAACGGCAATCTCATTGAAAAGTTTGATTTAACAGCTGTGTTTTGATTATGCAGGCCGCTGATTTTGTGTTGTGTAAAAAAGTGTAAAATGTGTCCCAGTTTAAAGCATTGAAAGTATACTCTTCAATGAGTAAAAAGTAAAAATGATGAATGAATGGGAAAGCTGAGGCCCGGACTAAGCCACTGCTTAGCCTCAGCTTAGATTAAGTGTGACTTGTGTCAGGCGCAGACCCTTGTCTCCACTGTGACTGCCTTAGCGACTGCAAGGGCAGTTCAGCGGTGAAACCCTGCCCCAAGATGAAAGCATTTTTCCCCATGCATAATAAGCATGAGAATACTGTACTATGTGCATTGTGAAGTTTTAGTTTCCTAAAAACAACAGAAATACACGCGGCATGTACAAAGAAGCTGTTATGTTTGTGCGGGCCCCTGAGCCAAGGGCAAAAGACAGAGGCTCCACAGAGGTGTTTCCTCGGCCCGAGCTAGACTTGGAAATGGTGTTCATTTTAGCGACCCTTTTTTTTATGACGTGACAAAGTTATTGCTGCAGGTGAGGACAGCACAGGGGGACGCAGGGCAGGAAGACCGCTGGTGCAAGCATGTGTCTGGATACTTGAACATGAGGGAACATATATGAGGCCTTTATGAATGAATGTGTGCGGTCGAGGGCCGACTTCACCGCTGCTTCTGACTGTTCCATGTGTTCCCATGCTGCTGTATTTACTGATTTGTCCGATGGGAAGGGGGCAGAAGACAAAAAAGAATGGGGGTGTTGCTGGAAAATAGCTGATGCTCGGGCAAACATAAGCAGCTTATAAAAAAGCTCTTTAGTGTAACAGTGGGAGCCAATGAAGCTTTGAGATTTGGATTTACATCAGAAAAAGCGTTGCATTCGCCTTGCCTTGTTAGAGATACTTCCAAAAAAGACATGTCTTAACCTCTTTAGACCCTTGAGCATTATGTAGACTGACTCCCAACTAAAAAAAAAAAAAAATGAAGTGTAAAGAAAGAAGTGAAAAGAAATAACCAATTACATTAATATTTGTAGTTTTCATCACTTATAAACTTCAAAACAAGTCACTTGATAAAATCTCTCAATGATCAACAAATGGCTCATAAAATTGCGAGTACTCGTTATACTTGTTCTGGAAGAAAAGGGCAAAGCAAAGGCCTCTGGACTTAATTCCAAGAGAGTTTTTCAATGGAAAAAGTTTCCTGGAGAAGAGATAAAACGTCTTCACCTTGAAAACTAAGCCCAGATGCCTTTGCTTTAACTTTTTCTTCAAGAAGACCTGTATAACTGAGAACCTTTACAGACTTGTTCTGGAAAAAACTATTTTTGGGTGGTAATCTGAATAATTTATCTTTTTTACAAGAACTGTAGATAGACAGATAGCTGCTAGTTGAATGATTAGACTATTAATCCCACAGCGGAGAAGAATCACGGTATGGCAGTTCACAGACAAATAAATTGCAAAAACTGTAGAAAATAACAGGAAGGAGAATGGATTAAAGATATAAGATAAGCTAAGATAGGACTTTATTGATCCCACAGAGGGGAAATTCACTTGTACAGCAATTCTTAGACAGGTAAAGTGCAATAGAATCTATGTATTAGATACATATGTTCTTCTCCAAAGCCAGCAGCTCCATCATACAACCTGACGTCTTTGTATCAGGGCAGAGGCTTTAGATTGTATCTGAATATAAATACCTTGGAGTTTAGTCAAGTCTCCTCTCTAACTTTATTATGGATACAGTTGTCATTAGATGCTGCCGAAGTCTACATACATGCCATAAATACTATCCCATATTACATACTAACTACCTGGTCACAAGCAAATATCCCAACACTCAAACCTTTAGAATCATTGTACATACGAGCAATAAAGATACTATATGTTATATAGGGTCTTTATTTTTTTTTCAGCTACACATGAGTTGTGCAATATAACAGCAAATGGACTGAAACATTACCATAGGAGCAGACTCCAGGAGGAATCAGAATAAAAGGCCAGTCAACAGAGATGACCGTAAGTATGATTAGTGTGTACTCACACTGTGCGCCAGGTTGGAACTAAACTTCCAGTTGTGCTCAAGCAAAGCATACTTTCTTGCATTTGGGACAAGGTTGGCACAAGCACAACCCAATTGTACAAGTATGTTCATGCTTCCACATGCATGCATCAATGCAGACATTTAATTAATTACTACTATTAATCTACTGTGTCCTATAATAGCATTGTAACTTTACTGACAAGGTGTGATTAACAGCTAGCTCTGCTGTTAGCATATATTTTTATTAGCATAGCATGTTATTTTTTTTGTTTTGTTTTGTAAAGGTTTACAATTGGTTCTGGTTGTTAGCATTGGGAGCTAGCAACAAATGTTTTGGTTTTATTGATCCTGATCTTATTTTTAATAGCCTACTGTAGCCTACACATTTTCAGAACTGTGAAGACACAGTTTTTGCTACTTATTAAACTTCTTGGTTTTATCTTTCACATAAAAAGTGCAGTCCCTGACATAGGAAGTCATTTCTCTGACCATGTGCTTTCAATGTTCACTGTTGCTATTTACACACGTCTCAGTGATTGTCATAAAGTCTCCTTTTCTCTTTTTACTTACGGCTGAATGCTATTAAATTCCAAAACCACATGAATGCAGCAGTAGCTTTAGCGGACTGCTGTAGACTCAATAGTTTGATTCTTTGCTGTGCTGTTGAAACCCAGTCAGTAGTAGGGATGGGTACTGATCGAGCTGAGTGTAATTAAACTAGCCCGGGGCTAAATTATGAAAGAGAGTAGTATCAATAAGATCTGACGCTATTTGTATTATCTGCATCTTTAAAGTCCATGCAGGAGAAAAAATAATGTACTATGTATTTTCGCTTAATAATATGTTATCGTGCACATTTAATCTCACCAAACATTTCTAATGTGGATCATATTAAGACGTTTGTCTGTGAGATCTGCGAGATCTCTCATGTCACGCGGAGGCTGTCTGTCACAGCGCTCTGTCACACACACATGACAATCAGCCGCATGCGCACATCAGTATGAAAACCTCCGCTTAATACAAAGAGTGACGATGGCGGAGAGCATAACGTTCCACTTTCAGTGTGGTTACACCTCTAGAGTTAATGCAGACAACGCTCGTTGTCATAAGTGACAACAACTGACCTCGCTCATGCATGTAAGGGCGGCATCGCAATCTGTCTTTAAGCACCTTTAAAAAGTGCATTATATGCAGACAGAGAAATGCAAAGTGTGACTGGCCTAGCTAGCTCGTCTCTGGTTGTTGCCCAATCTACGTCTGGTATGGTATGCTAAAATCATGTTGAATCAACGTTGTTCACGTCATTTAAAATAAATGTAAAATCTCCTGGTTTGTTAACCTTATGTAGAAATTCTGTTGATTTCTTTTGTTTTTAAAATTCCAAATAAAGAAAAATCAGTATTTAAATGTAAACAAAATAATTTGGCATAAACATGCTAAATGAACAGTAACTTAAATGCACAAGCACAAATCCTCATCTCAGAAATGTGACTCTATATATATATATATATATATATATATATATATATATATATATATATAGAACCAGTAGCTCAAGTTGAATAATATTTGTTAGTATTAAAACACATTTGGCTGAGGAACTACTGCTACTGAGGCAATTTGCTTTTCTTTCAGCTGCTTTATGATTTTGTTCACCTCCGTTTGTCATTAGCGTATGTGGCACTGGCACTTGAGCCGGGGTGAGTAATTCATTTTTGCATGAATTGAGGTTCATTGTCAACAGATGGAAAGCAGACAGCAATACATTTTCAATTAAAAAAAAACTGTTTGTGTGTACTGATCTTCCTCAGGGTGACCTAAGGAAGACCATTCATTCACGTTGTCAATAAAAAGCACTATTTGGATTAAGTTTGCATGCGTTATTTCTTCTTTCTAAGTTCAACAGACAATGGCCAGGCACCTGGTATCATACCTGGTATGGTAATATCTTGCTTAAACTGTATTTTGGGATTAAGGCTGTAAGTTATTAAAATGTTTCATCATTTTGTTATATCCTCTTTTTTATAACTCTGTATTTAGTTCTTTTAGTCCTGAAAACAAAGTCCAGAAAATAATAGCCTTGGCTTTAATCTCCACTTGCTAACTTACTTGCTAACAGAATAAATCTGAATAAACTGAGTAAATCACTAAATATCCACTTACCGTTTTAGCTCACGCAAAGTAAATCATGCCCCATGATCTGTTGCTCTGAGGCCCACCTACTCCTAAGACCGGTGCGATCTGATTGGTTAGTGAGACATTTTGCTCTTTGCATCTTTTTTGTTGTTGGAGAAATGTGGACCAATCATGTGAGCTTCCAAGCTAGAGCATTTTGTGATCTCACAAAATCTCAGAACAATTTTATAGTGAGAAAAAGCAAAGCAGGCTTTAACTGGGCCTTACATCAAAGCTGTATGTTCTATGAGGTCCTTCATCAGTGATGCAGCTTCATGTATTATCAGAGGAAGTGGCTGTCTGGTAAGCAGACAGCGCAGCCTGGTCTGTAATTATTAGTTTAAGGCCCCTGCCTGCTGTATTCTGCCATCGCTCCTCTGTGGCGAGGGTCAGAGGAGCCATAAAACATGATTAAGTGAAGGGGCTGTAGCTGTAAAGTCAGTTCTGGATGAAAAATGACGGTGAAATCAGTGGCAGCATGGGAACACGTCTGGACCTTCTGTAATGATTAAACCCCTGTTTGTTAACAAGTAGCAGACAGACAAGGCGCTGTGATAACAAGGAGAGTAGAAACATCTGCACTTTACGCTCTGTTCCATGCCAGGTGACATTAGTGGTTCCCAAACAGTGGGTAGGGATCCAGAGGTGGGTTGTTGAAGATTTTTTGGAAAACATTTGATTTCGTACTATACAGTGTCTTTGAGTTGTCAAACTCATGGCAAAAAAGAGTGTCTTAAACTAAGAGTTGCCTAAACTTTATGTACTGCTCTCTCTGATTTCTGGCGGCACAAAGGTCCAGGGTTTGACTCCCTGGCCAGACGGGGCCTTTCTGTGCCGAATTTGCATCTTTTCCCCAGGCTCGGATGGGTTTTCACCAGATACTAAAAATACTAAAGGTCTTAATGATCACCAAAGATTGAGGCATTGACACTACAAATAAACTGAACCATGGTCTTTTTGGTCCAGACTGAGACCACTTCTTTGACAAAAGAATGCCGGTCTGCTGAAACTTATACACCTGACAATCTAGTGCAGACAAAACTCTAAAAGTGGGCCAACAGACTTTCCCTGATACTGTGTTTAATCACAACATCTTCTCCTCGAGATAGATTTTTAAAGTTTTTTTTTTGCCTTTTAGCGATAGTGTCAGTCTAGACCAGAAGTCCCCAATTAGTTTTCACCAGGGACAAAAAATACTTGGTTTTGTCAGTCTGAGATGTGTTTTTTGTCCGAGATGTGTTTTTTGCTGAGTATTTCAAAGTATGAGTAGCCTAAATGAGTGTGCTTTCACTGTGTTTTAGTGTCTTTTAACTGCTACAGGCGCTAAAAGAGCACTACAAAAGCAGGCAGTGGGCAGAGAAAGTGACTAGAGAAGCAGACCCTTACCTGTAGACTACTCATAAACCTGATCTTTTGCCCTCTTTACTTGGTGTAAATGTAGACTGGAGCGTTGTCAGCTTTCCTGATCAAACAGGAAGCGAGGTTGCATCTTTTGTCCGTAGAGCTGGATAGCACTAACGTTGCCAGGGGTAATTACGGCTAAATGGCGGGACAATGGGGCGATGACAGCTGTGAAACTGTTGCAACGTAAGGCTTAGGCCCTCCTTCCAGGGGGCACCCTCACCTCTCTCTCCCGCTGCCGTCACAATCCACTGGGCGCAATTAAGCCGCACAATAACCTTTTTGTGGATTGCTGTCTGGGACGTATCAACACCACTGAAAGCAGAGAGTTGAAAAGTTTGCCTCGGTTTTTCTTGCACTAAAGAAGCATTTATTTTAATCAAAGCAAATAATGACAGATACAAATGTAGAGGAAAAAGGGCGGACATTACTTCAGTCCAAATAAATTTCAAGAAAATTAATGATGGAAAAAAGGGTTTCATAATAAGGAAGTTTTCCATAGCCCATCAGCATATGAATGAGTTATATGTTTAATTTTCTGCCACAGCGTGTTTCTGTGGCATCCTAGGTAAAATAAAAAATCCTGTTTGAGGCATCGCTTGTGGCTTTGGCACTGGGAACGGCTTCCTTCCTGCCCTCCCTCAAGTCAAACGAGGGGCTTTGGTGGTTAAGAAAAAATGGAATTGATCACTGTTGGGAATTTCCTGTACAAACTGCTGAGACTGCCGCTTTTGAAGATTGCATTAAGCTCTTGGTTGTGAAAAGAACTCCAAACCTTGCATGAATCAAACATTCATTTTGCAGCTTTGGAAGTGCTAAATTTGTTCTGCTGAAAGAAAATCAACAGTTTTTGCAATATTATAATAAATAATATGGTATTAAGGGTCCTGCACACAAATGTCTTGAAAGCTACCTCAATAATAGATTACAATTACAAGTGTCAGATTAATAACCATCAACAAATTGATGGTTATTAATCTGACACTACTACATTTTTTATGTGGACCCTCAAGGCTCTGTTTTAAGACCAACTATTTTTAGATTGTACATCAATGACAACTGTGAAGTATCCAGAACTGCAATTTCTGTTGTTTGCTAATAACACAAACCTTTATTTTTATTCTGAGAGTAACCTATCTATATAAGATTATCAAAAGTATGGTGGTCGAAATGTTCAAACTGAGAAGAGGACTGTGGAAAGAGTTTATTCCTGGAATTCTTTGAACTTTTTGTTCAAGTCTTAGTAGTTTCAAGAACATGCAAAAACACATGGAGTGAGTGTGAAAGAGGGCAGTGGCTTGTCTTCTTACTGTTGTTGTGAGTATAGATTAAATGGCACACAAGGCTGACAGAGATGGGATACTGGTGAGATATATTTCCCAGCAATATCATGACAAGGAGCACCAAAAAGGCTAAAGCTAAGGCTGTCATGTCACATAAACAACACCAAAGAATGCTCTCTGATAAGCTTTTTTGTGATAAATGTTAAAAGTGCTGATCAAAGAGGATTTTTATCTGTCAGCATCTTAAATTCATTATTAGCTTAAGCAGTAATAAAGAACACGAGGATGAAGAGAAGTGTTTGACCTGTACCGAACTCCTTCATTACAAGTTTAGTTTTTTTCTTTATTCATTTTACTACAGTCATTACATTTGAAATCTCTAAGCATTGATGACTGCCCTCTCCTGGAATTTGTTCAAATTATCGATCCAACTGGGAACAAAGGGAGTCACTAAAAGAGAGCGATAAGATCCAGTGAAAAACTAGATTAGTTATAGAAGCCAATCCAGACAGCTTGCCCTGAGTCTGAATGGTGATATTGCAATGCTTGTCATTCCTGTTTCCAACCCCCACAAAGGTATTTATTACAAATCTGAAAGGTTTATTCTTCCTGACAATGAACTCTGACCTGACATAGGCACAAAGGCCCATTAAATATTTTGATTAAAGTTAAAACACAGCATTCATCAATTATTTTATTTCTTCTCAGAGGCAAAGAAAGTAAAAAAACTGTGACCTTTTCTTGTGTCACGGTAGAATAGTTGATTGCTGATAGGGAAAACCCCACAGTCTTACATAAAAACAGGTTACACAGTTGACATACCATTATCTGATTAGATTTTTCACTTTAACCGGGAAACAAATTTGGAAATGAAAATCAAGCATTACACAATATGTTTTGACAATGGACAAAAGAGCATTGCCCACCAAAAATATTAAAGTCTGGATAAACAAGACGATGTTGACTCACTGACTGTGTGTGCTGTCAGTAAGGAGGTAGAGAGCGAGTATTTAGCTGCTCTTATCATAAGAGCATTTAGGCTACATCCACTAAAGGCTACAAGCTTCCAGTCACTGGATTCATAGGATACTTTGTTAAACTGCTGTCTGTGTCGCACTGTAGACACGTACTTGTTCACAGACTTTCCCACGTATAGCTGCGTACCACACCTATTACTCACCTTCTTCCTGAGAAGGCATAGCTCTGGTAGTATTTTACACAATGATCTGCTTCCAGGTTAGTGAGCTGATCAATAGTAAACATTGCAATTTACAATAATTCTGTGACGCGCTGTGCAATGCCAAATTGTGCCGATGCATATTAACCTGCTTTGTAAGTCTTTGTTTAAAACATTAGCCTGTGAATTAGTCAGATATCATATTTTATCTTGTTAACACAGCAACACAACTGCAACCCTTGCAGTGATATGCATATTGCAGCTCATACACCTTCACTTTTGTGGCCCTGCACCACCAGTGAGCCAAACCTGCTGTGTGTGTGCACATCTTCAAACAGCCAAGCCAAACTTGGAGGAAACATGATAATAGATGGTAGTTGGTTTGGAGGAAACATGATAATAGATGGTAGTTGGTTTGGAGGAAACATGATAATAGATGGTAGTTGGTTTGGAGGAAACATGATAATAGATGGTAGTTGGTTTGGAGGAAACATGATAATAGATGGTAGTTGGTTTGGAGGAAACATGATAATAGATGATTGTTGGTTTGGAGTAATTGGCACACTTGAGGGCTGTACAGGTTAGTTAGCGCTCCTGCTTCACAAAAAGAAGATTGTGAGTTCTTAGCCTTCTTGCTCCATTTGCAAATAGTAAACAATACAGCAGCAACATACTTGAGTATAATGGAAATCTAAAAAGGTGCACTCTAACTCTACATAGTGTATCTAAATCTAAAGTTAATTCTGCCTATTTACTCTAGTTCTATCCTATATGGTCTTTTATCAGTATTCACATATTGTACATGTTTTATCTTAAACAAGTTTTATGTGACTGCTCACGTCACCCACCAAGTGACTCATGAACACCCACCTAAATGTTTATTTGGAACAGAATGAGGTTGCCAAATATACTAGCAATAAAAGATGGCAGGTGAAGATAATATGATGTTAACCTTTTATCCGTTGATTCAAAACTCCATATTGCATCGCCAGAAAGGAAATTGGTAGGATGGTGATTATACTCAAAACCTTGCTCAAAAAGAAAGAAGAGTGTGCTTCTCCTCCTCTCCTCCAGTTTGTCCTCTCTGGGCAGCTGTAGTAACAGGAACAGGAATTAATTGCAGTTGCACCAGGTTATTTGGATCTTTAATTTGTCCATAGTTTTGGCTTGTGTGAATTTAAATTTCTTCAACGGTTTTCTATAATCACTTTACAATGGACATACTCTGAAAAGACGGTCATTCCAAACATTTACTCGGAATTCTCCAAAACAAGCCTCTAGTCATTCAAAGGTCTATACCCTTTAGTGCTTTGACTGTTAACCCTCATGGTTGTGTTCACGGATCAGTGCAGCCCTGGAGACACACAGACAGACAGGCCAGCAGACATCACGGCCATCAGTATTTGCCTTTTAGAGTCCTCTATAAACACACACACACACACACTTATCTCCTCTATCTGCACTCCCTCTCCTCGGCGTGGGACAAACCGCTGAAAGGTCACAGTGTCCGGCCGCTGTCGCCAGAAAGCTCCTGCTCCGTCCAGTCTGTCTGTCTCTCATGTCACGTTTCCCAACAATACATCCCACTGAGTCTGCCTATTGAGGTGCATTAAAACATCAAACGTCCAACAGAGGTTGGACGCATCTTCAGACAAAGCCCTGTTTATGCCGCGTCGCACAATGTGACATTTGAGGGTATTTCAAAATTGCTGTGACTCAGCAAACAAGACTGCAGCAAAATAAGAAGCACTGTAACTGAGGTCTTTTATTACGCGGCTTTGTTTACTAAAGTCCTGAAGGACTCACAGAAAGCTGTCTTTGTCTGAGCCCTATTTTTTTCTGGCTTTGCAAAAAACAATATGCATTTTTGGGGTGAAGGAGAATGAAATCAGGGAATGAATGGAGGTTTGTACCAGAATTAACTGATAATAAGCTCAATACATTGAAAAAGAGCGTGGATTGCTTTTGTAGTTGTCTGTGGGAAAGAGACAGGCCTCAGTGTGGGAAACGGGCTTCTTTTTGATATGCAGTTGAAGATCAGCAGTCAGCCATTATCTGTGATGGAAAAGTTCAGCCTGGTTTAAAGAGGACAAATGCAGAAAGAGAGTTTTGTGCTTGACTTTGACCTTATGTCATCCCCACAGGCTTAGCCAATAAGCTAGGCCTTTGATGATGTTTGATAAATTGTGCCGATAAGTGGTGAGATGCAAATCTTCCACTACCAGATTTAGCTCTATTAGAAAATTAAATTGATAAATGTGGGTAAAGCTGCTGCTCAAAAGGTTGTGGCACTTTATTATTTTTTTTAGACCCGTTTACAACCAAGCTCATCAAAAAGATAGAGGACCACTGCAGGAACGAGATCTGTGATATTTCCTTTTCATTTGTGTTATTGTGCAAGTTAAAAACACTAAATTAGACACTTAAGAGTTAAGACTTAAGAATTGTGTGTAACAGAGTCAGTTGGCCATTAGCAAGCCCTATGTTACCTCACTCAGTATGCATTTGTGTAATCCATCCATCTTCTACCGCTTATCCGGGGCTGGGTCGCAGGGGCAGCAGTCTAAGCAGAGACGCCCAGACTTCCCTCTCCCCAGACACTTCCTCCAGCTCTTCCGGGAGGATACCGAGGCGTTCCAAGGCCAGCCGAGAGACATAGTCCCTCCAGCGTGTTCTAGGTCTTCCCCAAGGTCTCCTCCTGGTGGAATATGCCCGGAACACCTCCCCAGCGAGGCGTCCAGGAGGCATCCGAAACAGATGCCCGAGCCACCTGAGCTCCTCTCGATGTGGAGGAGCAGTGGCTCTACTTTGAGCTCCTCCCGAGTGACCGAGCTCCTTACCCTATCTCTAAGGGAGGGAGAGCTCATTTTGGCCGCCTGTATCAGAGATCTTGTTCTTTCGGTCATGACCCAAAGCTCATGACCATAGGCATTTGTGTAATGTCTGTTTATAATGTCCATGTGCAGGTAGGTTTTGCAGCTTTAGCAATGTGCATGTATAATCTTGTCTGACAAATCTCAGTTTAAAGTCTTTGATGAGGAAGCACAGGGCATAAAACCATTTTTGTGTAACTCTGGCTCCATGTGGTGTTATTTGTCATTCTGTACAAGTTCAGCAAAACATAGTCCTGAGCATCCAGTGACTTGGATCTGGGAGACTTTACCTTTTGAAGCCTAATTACTCGTACAAGTACAGCAGCTAAAAAATGATGAACTCCCTTATGTTCTCTACCCACTCACAATCAGCACACACATTAAATAAAATCTTTATTTTTTGTTGTTAATGCCCTTTTATCCACTAAAATGTATAGCAAACATCTGCTACCAAAATGAGCAAAGACTTCATATTTTTATGTAGATTCAAAAGGTCTATAACTCCTCCTTGCATCATATTTCTGTCTTCTAACAATATTTAGTGGTACTATCCATTAAATTTAAAATGCACAACTTAAGTACATGCATTTTGACGCATTGTAGCATGTATGTACAAAAACTGAAAAATGCAAACATGCATATTCTATCTTGATTAATTGGTCAAAAGACACTAAAACTGTATCCTTGACGACCTGTAGATTTTAATGCATGTAGCATTATTATTATTTTCAGCCTTATCGGTCTTGTTTGAGCACTCAGTTCAAGTGTTTTTCGAGTTTCGTTTATAATTTATTTTGATCACTTGTAGATGCTGCAAATGCAACAAAGTTACTGTCGCATCAAAGGACCAGAAATGATTGTTTTTACTGGCCTGGGATAAACAATTATCCATGCATTCTAATTAATAAAATAAATCACCTTGTTTCACCATCAAGACCCTGTTTGACATGTACTGTATATTTGATGACACTATAGTTGTCTTGACACCTGTAAAAAGGGTCACAGGTGTCGGTGCATCATACTAACACTGGTTTCAAAATCTTCCTACACTGCTCTGCTAAAATAGTGCACTGGCATTAGAGCTAACGGCAAATAAAGCAGTGGCTCCCAAAAGTGGGGGTCGCGGATTGGTGGGCGGGTGGTCGCGATATGATTTCCAGGATTTTTTTTAATGATTATTATTTTTATATATTTTTAAAAGGTTGTAATGATGCGAGTATAAATTTAGGATAATTAAAATAAACTGAAAGTAAAACTTTGTAAAACTTAGTAAAACTTTGTTTGCTCAGATTAATTATGAAAGTTAAGTGACGGCGTGTTGCCAAGTCCGCGGGCTACTTTAACACAGTTGCCGCGGGCTGTTTTTCACATGTGAGAGAGAGAGAGAGAGAGAGAGAGAGAGATTTGTTATTTAGTCATTATTTTTATCTTTTAAAGTCCATTTTGGGCAAAAAGCATAGTATAATAAAATCACCAAAACAAGTCTTCATGTTAAGAATGAATAGTACACAAACATTTATTAAACTGTAAAAACTGTCTTTCTTTCTTAATTAATTATTAATTTTTTTATGATAAACATACTGTCTTAAGTGCACCCCTTTATAATCATAAATTAAATAATAATAGATAAATACATTCAAAAATAAATACAATAGGCGGATTTTCTGCAGTCTAATTTTGGGGGTCGCGGTCTGAAAAGTTTGGGAACCCCTGTTCTAAACAGTTAAGACAGACAAGAACAGACTCTTTTAAAACAAGGATCTGAAAAATCAACTAGGTACCAAAAGGTAACTCGTAATTGGTATTAGTCAGTACACTGGATTTTTTTACAGTTCTATTAGCTTCTTTGTAATAGGACAGTAAAAATTGGGAGGGGTAAAGTGGTGGGCCAAATGACAGATAATATGCTGGAATCTCTGGGGCTCTTTAGGCTAAGGGCCTGAGTCACATGGTTGACTGATCAAGTCGGGGTGTTGAGGCGAGCTCAGTGGGTGAGGTGCAGCAGCTCTGACGGGTGTCTGCGGGGGCTGAAATCAGTCTAAGTAGGCCAGGCATGGCTTGAGTTCCGTCCCCCACCCCCTTCACCTCCCCGGTCCTTTCACTGTCCCGCTTCTTTCCTTTGACCTCTGTTCCTCTTGTTCTCGGGTTCAACGTGTCCACTAACTCACCTCACTTCCAACATGAGAAACCTTCAATGGAAAAGTGAAATAGGCTGAGTCAACCAAAACTTATTTTTATTGTTCAACTGGCTGTACTTCCCAAAATGCCCAATGTCAACAGAACCCAATAACAATCCAAAAAGCATTCTCACAGCTGCCCAAGATGTGAGATAATTATATTTCAAAATAGGTAGGATATCTATATTGCTTTTTCCTAGCCTTACTTCTTCCTGCTTGCTCATCCTGTCTGGTCAGCTTGAAGCAGAACCGCTAAATGGGGATAATTGGGGGGAGGAAAGGAGATGAACGTGAGATTGACAGACAGATCGGTGCAGCTTCTGCAGTAATGCGGTCGATGTACCGGTCTGTCGTGGTGAAGAAGGAGCTGAGCTGTAAGGCAAAGCTCTCAATTTACCGGTCAATCTACGTTCCTACTCTCACCTATGGTCATGAGCTTTGGGTCATGACCGAAAGAACAAGATCCTGGATACAAGCGGCCGAAATGGGCTTTCTCCGCAGGGTGGTGGGGCGCTCCCTTAGAGATAAGGTGAGGAGCTCGGTCACTCGGGAGGAGCTCAAAGTAGAGCCGCTGCTCCTCCACATCGAGAGGAGCCAGCTGAAGTGGCTTGGGCATCTGTTTGCCTCCTGGACGCCTCCCTAGGGAGGTGTTCCGGGCATGTCCCACCAAGAGGTGTTCCGGGCATGTCCCACCGGGAGGAGACCCCGGGGAAGACCTAGGACATGCTGGAGGGACTATGTCTCTCGGCTGGCCTGGGAACGCCTCGGTATCCCCCCGGAAGAGCTGGAGGAAGTGTATGGGGAGAGCGAAGTCTGGGCGTCTCTGCTTAGACTGCTGCCCCCGTGACCCGGCCCCGGATAAGTGTTAGAAGATGGATCTACATTTGAATATAGAGGCAATTCAGTGTTTTGTTGACACATTAATGGAGTGGGCCGTCTGATGGGACATCCCTGCATTTTGGAAAAGAGACTGGGGTTTCTGTATTAGTGTTGAACAGAACAAATTTGTTAACTAATAAAAAAACATAAGTTTTCCATCAAGACTTTTTAATTCAACAAACATGTTTACTTCTTCTTGTACTTGTTTAGCTCTGTGGAAGGAACTGTGAAGCATTTGCAAAATGCTTGGTCCAACTCCAGTCCAACTAAGCTTTAAGAACAATTCAAATGACTGCACTGTACCTTTTTACTTGTGAAAATGTTGTCTAAATACTTTTGTCAAACATGCAGATCAATATAAATTCATAGATACTTTTGTGACATGTAATCATTTCACAGTCACATCTGCAACTTGTTCCTTTAAACATTTTGGAATCCATCAGCTCCTGTTCCAAACACCTGCTGCACATTCTCCTTTCTTTCCGACAGGCAGCAGGAGAGAAATGGTGGACAGAACACAAGACGGGAGGAGGGAGAGGGCGAATTCTCAGGCTGCCCTTTACCCATTCTTCCCCGCCCCAATCCAGGCTCATTAACTCAATTCATAATCGCCCCTTTTGGCCCCCTTACGCCTTCCTCTTGCCCCTGCTCTCTGGGTAGACAGGAGGTAGGGGTGGCGGGTGGTTTTTCATTAAGTCTGGGCCAAAGATCTTTGCTAAATTTATCTGAAAATCTGCCAGAACCTTTATAACTGCAATGGAATTTCCACAATTTGCGTTCCAGCATTTGATTCCATGTGCCTTGCTTTTTCCTAGCCTTATTTCTTCCTGCTTGCTCATCCTGTCCGGTCAGCTTGAAGCAGAACCGCTAAATGGGGATAATTGGGGGGAGGAAAGTGGCTGGCCCTTGTCTGACCAATCTTCTCACACAACAATCAGCAGATTGTTCCCGGGACCTGGTGACACAACAAACTCCTAATGTGGATTTGGGCCATAATTAGCAAGCAGCTACCGACATGCATGTCAGAAATGGTTATATGTAGCCAATCATTTGAAAATTCCCTCCCCTGCCCGTTTTCTCAATAACCTGGCCCTTTCATTCCCCTGACCCTGCTTCAGGGATTGTTTGGAGGCTGTTCTCATGGATCGATGCAGCTGGGAGGTTTGTTTGCTGTCTCTGGTCAGTTGGAGGGGCCCATTTTGTGTGTGCTCGACTGAACACTGGTTAACCACCTAATGAGGGCAGAGGGAACTTGTCCACAAAGCAGCCTCACTCTACTCTGTTTGGTTCAGTGACAATAAAATAAAAGGGACTGAGTTAGCTTGGAAGCTCATGTAGAAGTTGTGGAGGTTGGGACTGGCTTCCACTAATTTCAAAATAAAAGAAGCTAAAAAAACAAAAACAAATACTTTACCTTACCAACCCAGCAGAGCTCTACGTTCTGCGGAGCAACATCTGCTGAAGGTCCTCCCGTCCAGGTGCAAACAGTGAAGAGATTGTTCTTTTGCAAGTGGTCGGTTCAAAAACTCTGTAACTCTTTGCCAATCTGTTTAAGACCCACTTTGTCAGAGTGGCTTTTGGCACTCAGTGGCTCTGTGACACTGCTCTGTTTGTATTTGTATTTTGGTAATGTGCTTTTTATTTATTTATTTGTAATTATGTCTCTTGATGTTGTACAGCACTTTGATCAATCTGTGGTTGTGGTAAGGTGCTAAATAAATTATTTGAATGATTGAAATACATGGTGAAATTATGGTCAAATTTTCTTCCGTCCTGGTCTCAACCCCAGCAAAACAGAAAAACAGAAAAACACCAACAGCACAGGAATGGTGGCTGTGCTGTTGGTGTTTTTCTGTTTTGCTGTGTACAGATGTAGCCTATCCAGTGCTGGAAAAGACACCTCTGTATTATTAGTAGCTGTAATGGTACATGAACATCTAAAGCTCCCGTCACACTTACAATTTTACAGGATCACACGAGTTGCTTGTGAATCACAGACTACAATTCAGCCTTGGGACATACCTGGTCAGCATTTGTTAACTTAAATAGGGTTACACAAACATCAAAACGTGCTGGGCTATCAACAAGGAATCCTTGAAAAAGGTACAGTAGAACAAAAAACGGTGCGCAGTGGCTCAGTGGTAAGAGCGGTCGTCCTTCAACCGGAAGGTAGGCGGTTCGAATCCCGCTCTCCTCACAGTTCATACTGACATTGTGTCCTTGGGCAAGACACTTAACCTACCTTGCCTACAGTGGTGTTCCAGCTGTTACACTGGTGACTAAATGTAAACTAAAAAAAAATATAGTATGGATGGAAGAGGAAAGACATGGGTAAATATTGCAAAGAGAGTTTAAATTGTCACATTATTGATAACTTAAATTTGTTTACATACAGTAGCCATCTAGCTAACTGCTATGAAGAGAAAATTCACACAATGTGACAAGGGCTTTGGTCATTTTGTTCTAAAGCTGAGCCTCATTCCATTAATGCCTCATCAACTGTGGATGTACTCAGCCTTTAGCTTCAGTTGCTAGATATACTAGAATGCGCTAACATCCAGTGTCGGTGGTTATCCTAGTCTAAATGTGTGTTATATTCACTTCTAAGGTAGCCATAACTTTGTGAGCCATAACTCATGTTCTTTGCTTTGGATCTCATTCAAAATAAAGTAACTTCTTCTATTTAAACTTAACGTGCTGGCAGTTTATTTTTTATTTTTTATAGATCAGTAAATCCTAATAAAATCAGTGATCTGAGTATAAATTCCTGTTGTACTTTGACAATTGACTGTGTGAAAGTCATATTATTTAGGTCTACTTTTTTTTTTTTTTTTTTTTTACTGTGTACACATCTCCCCGTTTTTATTTCTTTACACACAGTACCTCGTTTACACTCCCCACACACAGTATACACACATGTACGAGGATGAACTCTCCATGACAGGCTCCCTGTACACTCAAACAGACAGCATCAGGAGATGTTTGTCTTGCTTTTAACTTCTTGATCCTCGGCTTCTTTTGTTTACCTACGAGTGTGTATCTGGTGCTCGATCTGTGATTACACACACACAGCCATGGAGGACTCACAGGGCGCTCACAGTTGCTGGTCGCACTGTTTGTTTGCTATATCCAGCGGTGCAGACAAGATAAGAGGCTTGTTTTTCAAAGCTAGTTCTAATGCTTTGAGCTGAACATTTCCAAAACGGTGCCACATGATATTTTGATTTAAAGCAATATTTCAAAGCTATTAATAACATTAAAAGGTTAGGGGTTACATACATATATTTTGAATCAAAATATATAATGCAGTTTTGAAAGGCTTAAAAGAGCCTAGGTGTAGGCAAAAGGCTGACTTTATGTAGTCATGCTATAAAACAAAATCATTTTAAGAAGTGAATAAATGCATTAGGACAAAAAAAAGGATGGGACTATGTGTGAAAGTGATAAGCTAATTTCTGTCTGGCTGACGCTAATTTAGCATAATCTAGTTATAATAGACATGAGTATATGAATGTATAACAAATGTATTTAAGACTGCCCCCTCTGCTCTGTTGACAATTTCAATAGTGGACATTTGCAGTATTGCACTAACATTTTTCCATGCGGCCCAAATAAGATTTATCCCATAGATGACAATGAAAATCTAGATGTCAGGTGTCAAACTGACAATTCCAACATGGTTAGATTATGGACCTATTGGAAAAAAAGAGTAAAAACGGACACATAACAGAAAACCTCACGTCAGTAGCTTACTGAAAGGGGTTCTTGTTGTGTCAGAGATCAGCTCTCTTCTCTGGGACTGGGAAACCTTCAGTGAGTCTTTCCAAGATACTAAACATGGCTTGGCCCAGAAAAATGGTCTCAATAACAGAAGACCCAAGCCGTTTTGTCCCATTCTGTTGTCAGGATGTGGAGCTGTTGGGACTAAGGCCATTCTACTATGGTATACCAAGAGAGTTTGAAAAAAAGATGTCCTGGTTTCCATTTATATCCAACCAAGAGCTGTACCAGATACTGGCTCACATTATCAGCAGAACTGTTTCCAGGTTACAGACCCACCTGTCAAGTTTTGCTAATGGGACTCCAAAGCAAAGACTAAGACAGAATGACCAAGTCAAAAAACTATTTAACAAAAACTTGCAGACTGTGGAGGCAAGGAGCTGGCACACAGAGGTGGCTCCTGGAGTGTTGGCTCTGACCTGGGCACACAGAGGAGACACAGGTAAGTATGGTAAAAACAAAAATTCCAACAGTGCAAGGGTAAGTAGCACAAGCACATAAACACTACTGAACAGGGCGGAACTTTCTAGGAAAGTGGTGGTGAGTAGACTGGGGTTTAGTAGACAGGACGATTGATAACAGGTGAGCCTCATATGCAGCCATGGAGAGCCAACTGCCACACACAAGCTCTGCTGAAAAAAAGAGAAACAGAAATGTAGGGGGGAACACAAAACAAAACACAATCCCAACGCCACACTCCTGATGCCATTTTCATTTGGACAGTTTTGAGCTGGACTTTGCGTATTAACAGTGCACAGTCATGTGTTTTAGCTGCTGGATGGTTTTTATGAACAAAATGTTGTTCAATAACCCCATAGGTAGTGCAGTACCACCCAACATTAGAGGGCTGTCACATACTCACATACTATATACTTTAGTAAATATTGGCAGCCTTTTAACATGTCACTTTAAATCAATAGTCAGTACTTACAGTTACTTCAGAAATGTAAACGCGTTGTGAGGTGTGTGTGGCATGAAATTAAATTTCACAATGATTAAGTGGATATGTTGTCATGTTGCAGCCATGGGACTATCTAGTACTTGCATGACAAAACATTGTATTTCACTCGTGATTAAGTTAGGGCTTGTCAATGAGACAAAACGAAAAATAAGTAAATAAATACTGTACATTTTTGTGTGAGGTCAGCTTAAAAACCATAATGTAAGCAGTCATGTCCGTTTCTTATAATTACCCATGACATCATGGGTTATTTTACAGGTTACAGAACTGGCATGAAACATTGTTACATCAAGCCATAGTCAGTTTGACGTAGTGGTTTCATATTCTCTGAACGGGCACTGTTTCTAATCATATAGCACCATGCTGTATGATTTGGTGGTATGCTACGTTAAAGTCAAATTACAATTTTAAATTGGTAGTTGTGGATGTGGCTCTTTATTTTCTCAGATGGTAAAGCTGCCCATTTTTCTACGCTAAAAAGCCTCCAGTTCCTGTAAATCCTTGGGCTGTTTGAGTTCTCCCCAGAGTGGCTCAATGATACTGAGGTCAGGAGACTGAGATGGTCAGTCCAGAACCTTCACTTTATGTTGCTGTAGACAATGACAGGTCAACTTGGCCTTGTGCTTTGTATCATTGTCGTCCAAGTACATCCCATGCACAGCTTCTGGGCTGATGAGTGCATATTTTTCTCCAGTATTTTCTGATAACATGCTGCATTCAACATGCCATCAATTTTGATCAAGTTTCCTGTGTCTTTGTTGCTCACACGTCCCCAAAACATCAGTGATCCACCTCCATGTTTCACAGTAGGACTGGTGTACCTTTCATCATAGGCCTTGTTGACTCCTCTCCAAACTCATCACTTTGAATAATATTGTTCCAGAAGTTTTGAGGCTCGTGCTCTAATTGGGATGCTTTTGGCATTTGCGCAGTGATGGCTTTCTAATGCATCTTGAAACAGCCACACCACAGTCCTATATTTCAGCCGAAGTTATTTGTGGGTTTTTCTTTGCATCCTGAACTATTTCTCCTGGCAGTTCTTCTTGAAAGTTTTGTTGGTCTACCTGGCCTTGGTTTGGTTTTAACAGAATTCCTCATTTTCCACTTCTTAATTAGAGTTTGAACACTGCTTTCATATCCCTTTCATGTTTTATACAATTCAATAACCTTTTCCCGCAGATCCTTTGACAATTCTTTTGCTTTCCCCATGACACAGAATACAGAAACGTGCAATGCAGCACTGGATGAAAGATGCAAGGGTCTGTCAGGAGCCCAGAAACTCACTGACCTTGTATCCACACACACTGATTACAAACAAACAGATCACAGGTGAGGATGGTTACCTTTAGTAGCCATTCAAACCTGTTTGTGTCAACTTGTGTGCATGTTATCAGGACAAAATCACCAGAGAACTTTTGATCTGGTAGTTTCTGTTGTCATTATGATTTAAAAAGAGTAAACACAGTTGTTTGACAATTAATGGCTTCACCCAATCACTAACTATGAATAAAAGAAAAGTTTTTGTGTTATCATTTATATTTTCAGAAAAATGGCCAAACAATCACAAATTCCGCCAAGGTATTATGAGAACAATTGTATCTGAGGTCTCTCTGAGGTTGTACTCAAAACTCTGTGCCTTATCCTGAGCATAGTTGCCTCTTGTAGCTGGCATAACTTTAAGTAATTCTGAAGCACTTTCTTTGTTGATTAGACGAATGGTTCTAGCTGTACAACTGTGCCTACCTCTTCCAACTGTGCCAAACCCTATTAAGTGACACTGTAAGGTGTACATTGTGTGTGGGAACAGTAGGCCAATGTCGGTGCACTCTAATACCATTCAGATACTGGCCTACCAAAAGCCTCTGTAATGAGCTGTCTACTGTATGTTGTTGCCTTAAACTTTGGACTGGGCTACTGGGCTAATTTACATCATACCAACCAAGTTACATTTGGACCAGGTTTTGGTTAAGATCTGGTATCAAGGTAGTTTTCTGGGAAATTCATTCAAGTTGATATATTAAATAATTCAAAACTTGGTTACATTTAGATAGATAAAAGTTTGCTTTGTATTGTGCTGAGCACTCTGCAAATCACAGCTTTTTAACAAAACCATGATTTTTCATATATTATTATTTTTATATACTATATATTTTTATAGTGTGAATACAATTTTATAAAAAGCACAAAAGACAACATTTATAGTGATAGTGTGTTCTGTCGGCCATATTGGCAAATGTTAGTAAGACATGTCCAGCACCAATCAAACAGACAACCTTCATTAACAACATAACTTTCCCAATTATTGAGCTAAACTTCATAAAACCAATATCCCTGACTCTCATCCTGCACCAAGAGTATAGGCAAGAGTATATTAAGAGTCTAGTCCAAGCACAGAGCACTAGAGAATGTCTATATATTTGGCAAAATTTGGAGCTAAAGTTAACTTTGTACAGTGGACAACGACCCAAATACGCTTCCATTGTTTTCAGTGACAGTGGAGCCAGTTCGCTGTAACAAAGTAATAAAAATATACCAACAAATTTTCTAAATTTTCAACTTTCCAACTTCAATTTTCCTCATTCATGTTTATTTACATGGTTAAGCATTAAAATCAATTAGTAATATCTGCAAAAACAAAGCGTTTCATGCCCAAAGTAAAGAGGAAAAACCGGTGACATGATGTTTTTTTATAAAAAAAAAGTAATCTCAAACTAAACTTGTTTTCTGGCCTTAGTTTGAACATGTCAAAATACTGGGAATCATTCAAGCACTCACAATTTTAGGCTCCACTTTTTTGATTTGATGTTTTGGCATTCACCATTTTTTCGTAACTGTAGATTTTTTATGTTTTAGTGTTTGTAACAGTTACAAGTGCTACATATTAGTGCAATATTAAGGTTAATGCCATGTAAATAAGGGGCATGAGGCATGTGCTTTCACTGAAGCTACGCACACAGATCTAAAGAATCTTGTTTCTGAACAACTGGTAAATCCCACATAGACCATTCAGAAGATTTTTTATCAAAGTAATTGTGAATTAGGCCCATTGTTCTTGTCTTTCCCAGTAACATTCCCGTACGTCAACTATTAGACCTACATCCCACAGTAAACCAAGGGTGATTCCAGAAGAACCTGCTCCATAAATAGTGGTTGTTTAGTGCCTACCCAATGAGTGACAACCAAACATTGAGCTTACCTTTACACAAAACATTCAAACTGACTGGAAATGTACCAAAGGTCAGCCATGGCCAGAGGGCTGATGATAATTAGAAGATGTCTTTAATCATCACATGTCATGCAGACACAGAGCAGAGATGGCGAACTGGCAGATAGCCATCAGTGGGTGTAAGCGATACTGCTGTGTGGAGCGTATCATGTCTCTCGTTAGATCATCCTCCTGGCCTACATGTGATGACAAACAACACGTCCAGATGATTCAGGTCAAACAGGAACTCAGGCCATTAGTATGTAAAAGTGATCTACACCGCAGCTTATCCCTATCCAGTATAGTAGTTCCCATGAGTAGCTTGGCAATATTTTTATGCCAGATGGTAACCTGACACAATATATTTATATATATATATCACAATATAATTATTATTAGTGGTGTCTTGTCAGGTGTCTAAAACGTGAAGGTCCTTTTGTGAAGGTGTAATGCACCAGCATGTCATCTTGTTTTAGTTTTGGTTTGTAGTTCTGATCAAACCCGGCCTTAGTTCTATGTTTAGTCTTGGTTTAATTCTTTGTTTTGCCGTGGTTTAGTCCTAGTATAGTTTAGGTGAAGGCACAGGTTTAGTTTTGGTTTTGATCTAGTTCAGTTCAGTTATTATTACTGATGTTAGAGCCCTGGTCTAACCCTTGTTTAGTTCATGTTTTATTCCTGCTTCTTTCCTGGGTTAGAATAAACCCACCTTACTTTCTCTATCTCTATCTAGACCTTTGCTTTGGTGATACATGACCGTTAATGTATTAACAGTCTAGAGCGGGGGTCTCAAACTCGTGGCCCGGGGGCCAATTGCACACACAGACACACACACACACACACACAGACACACACACGCACGCAGACACACGCACACACACATACACGCACGCAGACACACACACGCAGACACACACACGCAGACACACACACACACACACACAGACACACACACACACACACGCAGACACACACACGCACGCAGACACACGCACACACACATACACAAACGCAGACACACGCACGCAGACACACGCACACACACACACACAAACGCAGACACACGCACGCAGACACACGCACACACATACACAAACGCAGACACACGCACGCAGACACACGCACACACACATACACAAACACGCACGCAGACACACGCACACACACACACGCAGACACACACACACACACACGCACGCAGACACACGCAGACACACACACACGCACACACACATACACAAACACGCACGCAGACACACACACGCACACACACATACACACACGCACGCAGACACACGCACACACATACACAAACACGCACGCAGACACACGCACACACACATACACAAACACGCACGCACACACACACACAGACACACACAGACACATGCACACACACGCACGCACGCAGACACACATACACACACACACGCACGCACGCAGAAACATGCACACACACACATACGCACACACACGCAGACACACGCACACACACGCAGACACACGCACACACGCGCAGACACACGCACACACACGCAGACACACGCACACACATGCAGACACACACGCACGCACGCACACACACACGCACGCAGACACACGCACACACGCGCAGACACACGCACACACATGCAGACACACGCACACACACGCGCAGACACATGCACACACACACACACTTACATACACACACGCACGCAGACACACGCACACACACACACGCACGCAGACACACACACACACGCACGCAGACACACGCACACACACACGCATGCAGACACACACACACTCACACAGACACACGCACACACACACGCACGCAGACACACGCACGCAGACACACGCGCAGACACACGCACACACACACGCAGACACACGCACACACACGCACGCAGACACACGCACACACACGCACGCACGCACGCACACACGCAAGCAGACACACGCACACACACACGCACGCAGACACACACACACACACACGCACACACACGCACACACATATGTAATGTAATGTAATGTATCTAATTCATTCATTCATTCATTCATTCATTTTCTACCGCTTAGTCCCGTTAGGGGTCGCGGGTGACTGGAGCCTATCCCAGCAGCTTTGGGCCAGAGGCGGGGTACACCCTGGACAGTGGCCAGTTAGTCGCAGGGCTAACATTTAGAGACAGACAGTGACATACAACCATTTACTCTCACATTCATTCACTAGGAACACTTTAGAGTTGCCAATTGACCTAAACATGCATGTCTTTGGACGTGGGAGGAAGCCGGAGTACCCGGAGAGAACCCACGGTAACACGTGGAAGACATGCAGACTCCTCACAGAAAGACCGGAGTCGGCCGAGAATGTTTGAGTCGGCCGGGTTTTGAACTCACGACCTTCTTGCTGTGAGGCAGGAGTGCTAACCACTCTGCCACGTGCACCCATTAGATACCCCATGTATCTAATGTATGTCATAAATGAGATCAGCCTGGTGTGTGATTATTTACATATGCAAATGTTTTTGTGTGACTTTTGAATGGTGCAAAGGGGAAGTCAAAATATCAAAGGGCTAGCTGGTCAAGCGCTTGGCCGTGCAAGAAGTCTGATGTGAAAATCAACCATCCCATTAATATATTGGAGGCAGCCAAGTGCAATAAGGCAGCCTTGTCCGTCTGCAGATGCGTGCACAAATGGACTGACGGATGACCGGAGAGACACAGGGCAATGATCAGACCCAGAGTGGACAAGCAAGACTAAATCTACTTTTGTAATAATGTTTGTAAAGGAATCAGACACATTGCAACCTTGTGGGACAACGGATGGAAATTAGCATAAGGCAACAATCCAGTGTATTTACATTGATGTAATTATGTCTCCTGTATATTGATTAACGTGCACTGTCCTGATCAAATAAATGATATTATAACATGATGACATTTACACAACTGGATCTCTTTGCACTATGTTTTTTGTTCTTTTGTTAATACAAAGTCCACAAACATTGTCAGTTATAACTAGGCTTGGGACGTATGAGATTCTAAGGGAATAATAACACTGAGAAATAATATGTATGATGGTATCTAGTGGATACAAATTAAAATGCTTTTTAATTCTGTCAGCGTCATGTCACCTAAACTGGTTTCTATTTTACTCAATCTGACAATTTACTTTGGCGGTGACTCAGATGTACGGTGGCCCAGAGAGCTCAACAAAATACAAAAAGTATTTTCTTCTTACTTCGTGAGTAGCCTAATTACAGTAGTTGATAGTTGATAATATTGTAGTTAATCCATTTCAAGAATTCTTCAGTTCTTGGTGTAAATTTGGGGGTATACTTTGCTGGCTCTGTAAGGGGATTTGTGAAGCTTGTGTAGAGTGTGTAGTCCAGCTCCAGTCTGACAAAGCTGAACGCGGGCAACTGTAGCCGAAATACAAATTTAGTTATCATGGTTTGTTGACTTGAACAAGAGAAAAGTGACTTACTTTCAGTTCCAGTGGGCTACAATGTTCACATTTGCATTTAAAACTTGTTTAGGTTTGGGCAAAACTGCCCTACAACAGCTAAGCGGTAACAACTCTACAGTCATGTAAATTTAGGAAGAGCAGTTGACCTAAGGGCCAATGAGGGCTCATCACAGCACCTCTAATGACTTCAAACATAAACTTGGCTTTTCTGGGAAAGAGCAGGGATAATCCACCAAATCTGCTTATGAAGACTCAGTCCATACCTGACACCTCCGGGGCTGCTCCCTTCCGGGGTGCTGATGGGAGCCAGGCTCGGAGCATGGACAGGGTGAGCCAGAACACTTGCAAGGTCAATTTTGCATGTGACCGGTGTTTCACTTTTAATGAGGCCTGCTGTCACTTCAACTGAGGGTAAGTCTGTGGACAAGGGGTAGAAGAAGGGAGGGGCAAGAAGAAGAACATGCAGGAATACAAATAAAAACCACAAAAGTACTTTAGCGTATTATGTTTGAAATGCAATCAAGGGCGCATTAGTTATTTTGCTTTTTAAAATGATATTTAATGATATGCTTAGGAATAAAAACATAAAAAATAAATATTGAAAATAAAATTCAAGGGAAAAATTAAGACACACAAATGTAAACCTGTGTAAAAAGAAACAAAGGAAGATCTGGCCATTAAGTAGTGCAAATCACTGTACCTGTAAATTATTGTAAATTATTGCACAATAAACAGAACACAATCCAACTCTCTCTGTAGATTAACATGTTGTTCATTCTCAGTAAAAATGAACAACACATTATTATTATTAGGCCCGAGCCGGTGATGACCGGGAGGGCCTATTGTTTTTGCCAGGATTTTTTTTTTTTTTTTCTCTTTCTTTTTCTGCAAAATGATCCTAAATTTGACCCAGTGAACATGCACGAAAAGTCATTTTTATTTGTCCCAGACTTCAAGCTCGGCAAAAAATGTATGTATTTGAAGTCCCCGAAAAAAAATTACAAAAAATGACTCAGTGGCGGCCCCTAGAAAAGTCAAAATACATTGGGCCTATGGAAAGTGAAAGTAACTTTTATCCAACGTAGAAAAATGAAACTTGGTACATCCATAGGACATCTCAGGGCAAACAGAAAAGTCAATGACAGCCACACCCTAAACTCAACAGGAAGTCCGCCATCTGGGGTGAAACGTGCGGCCACTAAAATCGCACCCCTTGCGCAAAAAGATGCAAATCATTGTGTTTTCATCTAAATGGCCCCAAATTTGGTGAGTACCATCTAGACACATGTGCCAACCAAAGTTGTGACTTTGTTGTTGATATCTTATCGGGTATGGGTGTGGCAAGCCTGTAACGAGGTGGCCATTTTTGTGAAAATAAAACGTCTCTTAACTCTCAAACGCCTTCTCGGATCAAGTTGGACCCAAAAAGGCGTTTGTGCACATTCATGACCTGAACACAAAAATATGTAAATAAAAGGGTTATCTTTAGAAATGGCTCTCCAGCGCCCCCTACAAACTTATAATGGGACCCAAGAATTTAGTTTGTCATAGAGACATGAAATTTGGTACACACATCTCTTATGTCATGACGAGCATAAAAGCCAATGACAACCACCCCCTATCTATAAATGTGTTGCCATAGCAACGTCCCAAAAATGTGGAAAAAGTCAATGGGAAGTGAAAATTTTAGTTTGTCGTAGGCAAATGAAACTTGGTAGACACATCCAACATGGGCTTATGAACAAAAAAGCCAATGGGGACCACACCCTATCACACACGGGAAGGCGGCCATTTTGAATTGAAAATTTGGTCCGACTTAAAATACACCTCTTTTTTAAAAGATTACAGAGAATAGCTGCTTCATTCCACAGACACCAAACTTGGGCAAAATGAGCTAAACACATGTATGTAAAATAGACAGGTGTTTTTCTTGACGTTTTTGCTCGAGTTTTATTTTTTTTTATTATAATTTGGTATATTTTTTTTAGTATAATTTTTCTGCAAAATGATCCTCAATTTGACCCAGTAAACGTGCAACTAAAAGTCATTTTTATTGGTCCCAGACTTGAAGCTCGGCAAAAAATTATGTATTTGAAGTCCCCGAAAAAAAAAATACGAAAAATGACTCAGTGGCGACCCCTAGAAAAGTCAAAATACATTGGGCCTATGGAAAATGAAAGTAAATTTTTCCAATGTAGAAATACAAAACTTGGTACATCCATAGGACACTTCAGGGAAAACAGAAAAGTTTATAACAGCCATATCGTAAACTCAACAGGAAATCTACTATGTTGGGTGGAATGCGTGACCACCTAAATCGCACCCCTTGTGCTAAAGGCTTTTCATCTAAACAGCTCCAAATTTGGTGAGTTTCATCTAGACACGTGTGCCAAAAAAATTATCAATTAGTTTTTTGATACATTTGTGGCTGTGGTTGTAATGAGTCTGTGAAGAGGCAGCCATTTCTTCGGGAAATAAATGCCATTTCCCAATTGCCAGGATCCTTCCTTTAGAGGAGGCCCCTCCAGAGCCAAGGCTAGAGTCTTAGAAAACTCCTCAGAATCCTTTGGAACTTGTAACCTTGTACTTTTAGACAAGTTATATTTACATTTTGCCTTTTTAAACAGGGGTGCAGCGATTCCTGAGTCATCTCAAATCTCCAGCCAGTACTTTGTTTTTCTCGCCTTAGCCCAAGCATAATCTATTATTTTCAAAGGTTCAGACAGCTCCCAGGAAAACCAGAGATTGTGGAGACCTTCAACTCTAAATTACAAGGTGGTGTAGCAGGCCCCAGCAGTAGCACAGGCCCGGTTATTTGACATTACCGTGAAGTTTACGCTTTAAAGCACGAAATGCGATCCTCCGAGTGCATGTGTCCCCGCGGTCTCAAGGGAGGCGAGGGCCTTTATCGCCGCTTGCGGCTTTAATTATTATTATTATTACATCAATTTTATTTTGCGCTTTTCCGGGGACGCAAAGACGCTTTACATATTAATTATTCATTCACTCCACAGTCACACATTAATCTAAACTAAAATACTCCTCATATAACAACTAACATAATAACAACATACCTGGCAATCAATGTGTTCAGTTCTGGCTTGGTCACTTGTTGCTGAGCCAAAAAAATCGCTGGAACCCACGCTAGCTGCCTTTGGGGTTGGGTTAGCAGCAGCAACAAGTGTCGTGTTAGCATGTGTTGATGTGAGGTGCTTCATAAGAATTGAGTTACTTCAGGCAGACGTGGATATAGTCTTTTTTCCTGGACATAGCATGTTACAGAAACATTCTTGCCTTTAATTTCAATTAATGAGAAGTAGTGCCGGTACTTCCAGTTCGAGAACGCTACCTTTGAATTTCCCCAGCTCCTCGCCATTGTCGCTGACGCTGTGTTGTGTTTAGTGGTAGTCAGAGCCCGCAGTGAGCCCGCGTCAGTATGGTGTAAGATCACTTTCAAAAAGATGTATGCACAACTTTAAGCATTCGTATTTTTAAACATTTGTGCGTTAATGCGATGACTGTAAACATTTACGAGTACAACTCTGCTTTCTACGACTACGAATTCTTCACTATGAACACGAATTCAAGTTTACGGGTACAAGTAAAAAAACTGTTGAAATGACGTCACTGCCGTCCCAGGGCAGGTAATCGAACCTCGATTCCATCTAACGCACGTGCGTCAAAGGTGAAAGATGGCTAACCACAGACCTGAGGCTGCTAGCCTAGGCTCAGCATCACAGGTAAAGTAAATAACGTGTTTATTCAACATTTTTATACAATTTTACTTTATGATATACATTCCTGCAACTCATAGACGTTATTGCTTTTGCCAGTGCTAGACGACGTTAGCGTTGATGAAGTGCTCTGTGTGAAAGTAACTTTATAGTTAGTGATGTCAGAACTTGACTTGTTTCGCCGATTGACACTGCATGAACTGCAATAAACTTAACTGCTATCATATGTTTAGCAATGTTGATCAGAGCAGTAATGACAATTGATCCAGACGAAGTAACGTTAATTGCTTTAGCTTGCAAAATAATGATAACGTTAACTTAGCTACGCCTATTAGTTTGCAAACATACTTCAGTTGTAATGTCTTGAATGTTTAACCTAACGTTACATAATGTTGAATTGGTACGGCTAAGTTAACGGTACCATGTATTGCATCTAATATGTATTTTGGAATTTACAGGGATGACTGGCTATGGCGGCGCCCTCGTGTAAGGGCGCCAGCGAAATACAGCGATATACATCCGTCCACCAGAGAGCAGGCTCCAAAAGAGGAAATATAAGGAGAAACCCCATGGCGACTTTACAAGTGTAAAAAACATGTTTACAGCCTGGTACAAAAGATGGCTCTGGTCTCAGAGCTAAGTTTTTACTACGTGACAACTCTCTTTTTACTATGGAGTAAAAGCCGAAAAGCCTGGATGTAACGGCCATTTAATTGCCCTGTCGTAATGACAATATCGGTGAATAGGGGACCAATGGACGGATAACATCCATATCTTTAAAATCTATGTGTGTTGCCAAAGCATGACACCTCACGCTTTATTCAACCAAATTGTAGTAATGCAACCATTTTTATTCTCAGTAACAATAAAAAAGTAATTAATTAGATGACTCCGTTACTGAAAAATAAACTCTGTTAGTAACGCCGTTATACTCTAACGCCGTTACTTCCAACACTGATTATCATTCATATTCTCTGAAAAATGACCCCAAAAAAAAATCACAAATTCTGCCAGGGTATGTAAATTTATGAGCACAACTGTAACTTCTTGTCCGAATTGACTTTAATGTCTGCATCAGTCCGTGGTCCTGTACCTAAATCCACCTGCAATGTGCTTTAAAGAACAAACACACCCCTCAGACCCCCTCCACCCCCTCCCAGACCAGCTCCTCCCAGACCAGCTCCAAAAGCCTTGACTAGCATCAAGGCTACTATCAGTGATTAGGACACTGAGGGCCTCTGCTGTTCCAGGACATTTCGTCATAATAAACCACTTATCAACCTGAGGCCCTGGGAGAGAACACTCCCCCCCAGCTCCATAACTACAGTCAGAAGTCGCAGATTAAAGAAGAGAATAACAGTTAGATTGTCTAATCAGACAAATCTGATTCAAATCCCCTGCAAACAGATACTTTTGGTCTTTGTCAGCATGTTAATGAGCCGACCCATAACAGAGGTCACACTCTGGACCTGGTCATTACTAAAGGTGTTCATATTTCAGATGTCACTGTGATTGATGTTGCTCTATCTGATCATTCTTGTGTCTTTTTTCATCTGTCCATAATTCCAAAAGTTGCTGTTGGGCCTACTGTTGTAAAAAAGAGATACATTAACAATAACACCAGGACACAGTTTATGGAGGCAATCAGGTTTGAAAATGCCTCATCAGGTCAGGTTGATGATTTGTTGAATTGTTATACTTCAGGTGTTTTAAATGTTATGGACACCATTGCTCCTGTTAAGGTTAAAGTGATCAGGACGAGGCAGAAGGCTTCATGGAGCAATGCTCACTCTGTCAGGGCACAGAAAAGGGAATGCGAAAAGCCGAAAGAAAATGGCGTAAATCGAAACTCTTAATTCATTATGAGGTATACAAAGAAAATTTGCATGTTTTCAATCAAACTTTGCAAAAAGAAAGAGAAATATTCTTCTCAGAGATCATTAACAACAATAGTAACAACTCGCGTGTCCTGTTTGCTACAGTGAACAGATTAACAAACCCTCCAGCTCCATTTCCACCAGAATTAGTTTCCACCACTAAATGCAATGAGTTTGCATTGTTTTTCAACGACAAGGTTCAAGGCATTAAACATGCGATACAGTCCAAAGAGCATAAAACAACACTGCAGCCACCTAGGAGACACTTGGTTGGTTTAACACATTTTACACAAATTAATGACAGAACAATTGAAAAAACTGTCTCCAGCCTGAGTTCATCCACCTGCTGCCTCGATGTTTTACACACTAGATTTCTAAAATCAGTACTAAGCAGTTTGTTACCACAACTCACTGATATAGTCAATAATTCCTTACAGTCTGGAACATTTCCAAAGGCCTTAAAACTGCTGTCATTAAGCCTCTCTAAAGAAGAGCAGTCTTGATGCTACAGTGCTCAACAACTATCGGCCCATATCAAACCTGACATTTTTAGGGAAAGTCATCGAAAAAGTTGTATATCAACAACTTAATGACTTTCTATTACTTAACAACTGCTTTGATCCTTTTCAGTCAGGATTCAGGCCACATCACAGACTGAGACTGCACTTATCAAAGTCACAAATGACATCCGTATGAACACTGACGCAGGCAAAGTCTCTGTCTTAGTTCTGTTGGACTTGAGTGCTGCGTTTGATACAGTGGACCATGAAATCCTGACACAAAGATTAGAGGAATGGATAGGTATCACTGGAACTACCCTTAAATGGTTTCAGTCCTATATTGAAGACAGGAAGTACTTGGTTTCGGTTGGTAACTGTGTGTCAGACCAAATGGCCCTGACATGTGGGGTTCCACAGGGGTCTATCTTGGGACCTCTATTATTCAATCTCTACATGCTTCCTTTAGGCCAGTTAATACGCAGCTGTGGCGTATCCTACCATAATTATGCAGATGACACTCAGATTTACATTTCACTCACAGCAGGTGAAAATGGACCAATCCATTCACTGTGTCACTGCATCGAACAGATTGACATGTGGATGCAAAATAATTTTCTCCAACTGAACAGAAACAAGACTGAACTAATCATCTTTGGGCCACAGAAACAAAGAGAAAGTGTCAGCAGTCACCTCTCGTCTCTTTCTCTAAAATCTAAAAACCAGGTTAGAAATCTAGGGATCATCATGGACTCAGACTTGAATTTCCACAGTCACATTAAGTCAATTACATCATCTGCATTTTATCACCTTAAAAACATTTCCAGAGTCAAAGGGATGATGTCTCAACCAGACTTAGAGAAACTAATCCATGCTTTTATCTCCAGCAGGTTAGATTACTGTAACGGCCTGCTCACTGGTCTCTCAAAACGAGGGTTAAGACAGCTGCAGCTTATTCAGAACGCGGCTGCTCGGGTTCTCACCAAAACCAGGAAGTACAACCACATTACGCCAGTTTTAAAATCCCTGCACTGGCTTCCTGTTGCTCAGAGAATAGACTTTAAAACAGCACTGCTGGTTTACAAGTCTCTAAATGGTTTAGCACCAGAATATATCTCTGACATGCTAGTTACTTATGAACCTCCTCGGACTCTGAGAACATCTGGGACAGGCCTTCTGCTCGTGCCCAGAGTTAGAACTAAACAGGGTGAAGCAGCGTTTAAGTTTCATGCAGCAAAAACCTGGAACAGCCTCAACTTTAATAATGTTCAAGGGGAGGTTAAAAACCTTCCTCTTTAGCTCCGCCTACACTACAACCTAAAGTGTTTGTTTTTTCTTTTATCTGCACTCTTCTTTTTAAAATGTTTTTATTTTTTTTCTTATGCTTCTTAATATAAATCTTTTAAATTGTCTTTTATTCTTGTAAAGCACTTTGAGTTACCCAGTGTATGAATTGTGCTATATAAATAAAATTGCCTTGCCTTGCCACACTGCAGTGGACTTGTGCTTTGACTAAGATCAGCTGTTGTATCCGTCTGTGTCGTGCCATGCCTCTCACTTTTTAACCACCACAGACGGACAGGAAGTAGCTGCATTGGGCACAAAATAGCAAATACAGTATACCACCGTCGTGATCACCGCCAGGCCTTCACCGACCACTGAGTGAAATAACAAGTGTTTCTGACACTGGGCTAAACAACCACTTCAATTTGACATGTTTTTACACAGCCGTATCACTTATGTAAAAGAGAATACATTATGTGATTTATTTATTTTTTGTGTGAAAAAACGAACCATTAAATCACCTACACCAGCAAGTTATACAAATTCTCTGAAAAAGAAGACCTCAAGACGTCAGCTTGACTTTACTATCAAGAATTTTGGCAATTCCATCACAATATGTTTGTTAAAGTCAGAGCTAAAAGTTTATGGTAAGCTCTAAACTTCTTTGCAGAGTAAAAATGAGTACGATAAAAAGAAAACCAGGTAGTGCTACTTTAAAAGTATATTCCAAGAAACATTTTTTCTTGGAAAAACAGTAACTAACTGGCAGTATGCTTGCCATCATCTTGCTGTAAAAACTTCCTTTGGTTCAAGATGACCTGAGAACCTTTACAGACTTCCTTTAGTCACGTAATTTTACGGTTTTGTAATTTTTTTTTAATACTGACACATTTGTCTGTAAAACAACTGTCACTTTAGCCTGATTTTACAGACTTGATTTTATATTATGAATAAATTCTAGATTTTCCTGTTGAATCTTTTGCCTGAATATAAATGTTTTGCTGTGCAGTATAAATGTTTTTAATTGAACCATGTGCTCAGTGGTTTGTGGTGTTTATGGGTTTATTAATAAAAAGATTGTTGAAGATTGTAACAACTTTTGTGGTGGCATTAAAAGTAAACCTGGTGTCGGGACTCAAACTTGCAACCATTAGCTTCACAAACAAACATTACCTATTTGTGGACATTTGATAGGGTCTCCTCTAATATGAAAACGCTTACATTTGACAATCGTGTATGAACCCTGTAGCTCACCCCACCCTGAGCCCCCTGTAACAGCCCAATCCCTTCCAGGCCTGGCCCACGCTGGACCCTCATTAGGTCATGTGTACTCAGTCCTGTTGTTCCGCCGAGCCTTAATTTCTACTGTTATGGGACAAAGAGAGGCACAAAGCGAATCGCAGCCCCGGGTCCTTGCACTCGACCTCATTCGCTCATTACTGTCGCCATAGAAACCCCTGTGCCCCTCACCTCTGGGCGACCCCTCATACAGTTTGCGGAAGTGGCCAGTTGGACATGATGAAAACCCTTGGAATCTGTTCACCAATAGAGAGAGACCAGTGTTGCCAACTCTTTTCAAAGGAAAGTAGCTAAAGCCTGGCCAAAAAGCCGCTAAATGTAGCTAGATGACGTCATGCATAAATTAGCATATTCGTGACGTCATTACGTCATCGCGTCATCATACTAAATTGCATACTTTCTTGCGTTCTCCCTGCCTAACGTGCTTTCTTGACAAATTTGTGCTCACATGGTCTCTTTAACCGTAATTTCTTTTTTATTTTTTTACAATATTGTTTTCTTTTTCTTAAGTTTAGTTTTTAACCTTATGGTCCACTTAGGAGCCTACAAAAAGTGACTGAAAAACATTAACATTTTTAACCATACATTTTTTCGACAAAGAACATTTTACATTTTCGAGTGCTGAATGTAAGCCTGGGCGGGATCCACCAGCGGCGGCTTGCTAAGTTTCCACACATGCGCGATTCATTTGCAGTCTAGACGTGGAGGGGTGAACAACTCCTGCTCTGACTGCAGCTGGGAGGGGCTGCTGCGCGAGGACTGGGCCGACTATGAGTGCTTTGGGATGGGGTGGGGCCAGCGGCAGCACCGCTGCTCATTGATTAGAGTAAGAACGATGTGTGCTTTCACTTCAGAAAGTCTCCAAAAGTCTCCAATAACTCCAGAAAAAGTCGCTAGATTTGTCGCTAGTCACTTTTTTGAAAATTTGTCGCTAGAGGGGTCTGAATACTCGCTAAATATAGCGACAAAGTCGCTAAGTTGGCAACACTGAGAGAGACAGAGATTCCCTTAATGTCACTAAAACTGGCAGCATGGTATCTTTCAGTAATCACAAAGACAGAAAAAGTCATTTTAGAATTAAAAAAGTTTTTGGGAAAAAAATAAGTAAAAAAGATAATATAATAAAAAAAATAATATAAAAAAAATAAAATAAAAAATGTAATAATATAACTTTGTCTTTCACCCTCTGTGGGTGGTCTCATCCTTCGAGCTCGGGTCTTCTACCAGAGGCCTGGGAGCTTGAGGGTTCTGCGCAGTATGGTTTGTTCACCATTACCATTCTGTCAATATGAATCTGAAATATTTATATATAGCCTCAAAAGGTTGTGCAACAAAATATTAAGTTAGGGGTACCATCAATTTTGTCTAGGCCTGTTCCATGAGTTTATTTTTTAAATTAATTCCGTTGAAGCATGGTTGAAAAGCAATGTCTGACTTTCATTGGTTAACATTCATAGAATTTTTATTTATTATTACTTTTGTCAGAATAACCAACACTGTGACCCAGAACCTCCCCAATCTAAAAATGAGAGACTATGGCTTTAACTGGTGGCTCCTTAATCGGAGAAAGCCGTATACATGCAGTCTGACATAAACCACATTATTCAGGTGTCTTCCACTTATATATAATTCTAACTTGAATGTAAATACACTGATAGCTACTGCTACATTTAGTCATTTAGCAGACACTTTTATCTAAAGCGACTTACATTAAGGTTCCATTCACCAGTGTCACAGCTGGAACACCACTGGAGGCAAAGTGGGTTAAGTGTCTTGCCCAAGGACACAACGACAGTATAAACTGTGGGGCGAGCGGGAATCGAACCGTCTACCTTCCGGGTGAAGGACTACCGCTCTACCACTGAGCCACTGCACCCCGGCTAACGATGCCAACGTTTCTTTTGAGATTTTCCTTGCAAGAACACCAGAAAAAGTCACTAGATTTGCCGCTGGTCACTTTTTTGAAAAAAAAAAAGAGTATCGAGAGGGGTCTGAAAAGTTGTTAAGTTGGCAATACAAGCGCTTTGAGTGCCTATTAGGTGGAAAAGCTCTATATAAAATCAATGCCATTTACCAACACTGGAGTGGGAGAGTGGGTTATTAATTGGGACGTTCTGAAACCTTTTTCTTTCTGCGCTCTTGGGAACAGGTTGTCCGTGGAGGATGCATAAATGTGAGATTGGATTGGGTTTCTTGACTCTGGACCCGCTCCAGACTGCAATAGTGGGTTAAAAAGAGCTTTATGATGATTACCGAGGCAGAAAAACCTCAGAGAGTGAATCAGAAAAGACAGAAAGTCCATTATTTTTGATGAATCCAGCCACTGGTATTTACTGTGTCAAAGGCCTGTGATGGGTGTGTGTGTTTTACATATTAAGCCCAGGGTTGGCCAAAGGTTACTGCTTTGTAGTATCTTTTTCTCAGGCCTCGCTCTGGTTGTGGTTTGTGAACCCATGCGTTTATGAGAGAGAACTTGTTGATTTTTTTGGAGGAGGATTTCAGAGCTGTGTTGTACCATCACTTAAACCTGGAATGTATAAACTTTTTTCATTAAGTATCATAGATTTCATCAAAACAAAGGTTACTCAAAGGGGTTGCAGTGCAAATGTATTATTGTAATTTTTAATCCTTGACAGATAAATGCACTCAGTAGAAAGAGCTCCCTCTACTGAGCTCACGGTGGCTCCCTAAGGCCCACTCCCCTCTGCACAGTCCAGCTCAGTTACCACCAGCGTTGTGAGCGGGGAAGCTATCACATGTCTCTGCAAAGTAAGGTAATCCAACATTAGCCAATTTACACCATAGTGACCTAGGAAAATCTGACTTACAATTGATTCTAAAGAGAACACAGAGTAAGAACAGGGCATCACACAACGCTGATTTCAACGTGCAACTCATAGCATTGCAAATTAATAAGACAGTGCTTAGAAACTGAGACCAAAAAGCATATGGCTAATTAGCATAAACCTATGACACTGTAAAAGGCAGACGAGAAAAAATAAAAAGTAATAATAATAAGAAATTAAAGCCGCAAGCGGCGATAAAGGCCCTCGCCTCCCTTGAGACCGCGGGGACACATGTACTCGGAGGATTGCATTTCGTGCTTTAAAGCGTAAACTTCAGGGTAATGTCAAATAACTGGGCCTGTGCTACTGCTGGGGCCTGCTACACCACCTTGTAATTTAAAGTTAAAGGTCTCCACAATCTCTGGTTTTCCTGGGAGCTGTCTGAACCTTTGAAAATAATAGATTATGCTTGGGCTAAGGCGAGAAAAACAAAGTACCGGCTGGAGATTTGAGATGACTCAGGAATCGCTGCACCCCCCAGTTTAAAAAGGCAAAATGTAAATATTACTTGTCTAAAAGTACAAGGTTACAAGTTCCAAAGGATTCTGAGGAGTTTTCTAAGACTCTAGCCTTGGCTCTGGAGGGGCCTCCTCTAAAGGAAGGATCCTGGCAATTGGGAAATGGCATTTATTTCCCGAAGAAATGGCTGCCTCTTCACAGACTCATTACAACCACAGCCACAAATGTATCAAAAAACTAATTGATAACTTTTTTGGCACACGTGTCTAGATGATACTCAACAAATTTGGAGCTGTTTAGATGAAAAGCCTTTAGACACAAGGGGTGTGATTTAGGTGGTCACGGATTCAAACCGAACATAGTAGATTTCCTGTTGAGTTTACGGTATGACTGTAATAAACTTTTCTGTTTGCCCTGAGGTGTCCTATGGATGTACCAAGTTTTGTATTTCTACATTGGCAAAATTTACTTTCATTTTCGATAGGCCCAATGTATTTTGACTTTTCTAGGGGTCGCCACTGAGTCATTTTTCGTATTTTTTTTTCGGGGACTTCAAATACATACATTTTTTGCCGGGCTTGAAGTCTGGGACCAATAAAAATTACTTTTAGTTGCATGTTTACTGGGTCAAATTGAGGATCATTTTGCAGAAAAATTATAATAAAAAAATATATACCAAATTATAATAAAAAAAAATACATCTCGAGCAAAAAAGTATAGAAAAACGATTGTCTATTTTACATACATGTGTTTAGCTCATTTTGCCCAAGTTTGGTGTCTGTGGAATGAAGCAGCTATTTTCTGTGTTCTTTTAAAAAAGAGGTGTATTTTAAGTCGGTTCGCATTTTCAATTCAAAATGGCTGCCTTCCCGTGTGTGATAGGGTGTGGTCCCCATTGGCTTTTCTGTTCATAAGCCCATACTGGATGTGTGTACCAAGTTTCATTTGCCTACAACAAACTAAAAATTTCACTTCCCATTGACTTTTTCCACATATTTGGGACGTTGCTATGGCAACACATTTATAGATAGGGGGTGGTTGTCATTGGCTTTTATGCTCGTCATGCCATAAGAGATGTGTGTACCAAATTTCATGTCTCTATGACAAACTAAATTCTTGGGTCCCATTATAAGTTTGTAGGGGGCGCTGGAGAGCCATTTCTAAAGATAACCCTTTTATTTACATATCTTTGTGTTCAGGTCATGAATGTGCACAAACGCCTTTTTGGGTCCGACTTGATCCGAGAAGGCGTTTGAGAGTTAAGAGACCTTTTATTTTCACAAAAATGGCCACCTCGTTACAGGCTTGCCACACCCATACCCGATAAGATATCAACAACAAAGTCACAACTTTGGTTGGCACACGTGTCTAGATGATACTCACCAAATTTGGGGCCATTTAGATTAAAACACAATGATTTGCATCTTTCTGCGCAAGGGGTGCGATTTTAGTGGCCGCGTGTTTCACCCCACATGGCGGACTTCCTGTTGAGTTTAGGGTGTGGCTGTCATTGACTTTTCTGTTTGCCCTGAGGTGTTCTATGGATGTACCAAGTTTCATTTTTCTACGTTGGAAAAAAGTAACTTTCACTTTCCTTAGGCCCAATGTATTTTGACTTTTCTAGGGGTCGCCACTGAGTCATTTTTCATATTTATTTTTCGGGGACTTCAAATACATAAATTTTGCGGGCTTGAAGTCTGGGACCAATAAAAATGACTTTTAGTTGCACGTTTACTGGGTCAAATTGAAAATAATTTTTCAGAAAAATTATAATAAAAGAAATACATACCAAATTAAAGCCGCAAGCGGCGATAAAGGCCCTCGCCTCCCTTGAGACCGCGGGGACACATATATTCGGAGGATTGCATGTCGTGCTTTAAAGCAAATTTGGAGCTGTTTAGATGAAAACCCTTTAGCACAAAGTGTACGATTTAGGTGGTCATGTATTCCACCCAACATTTTCTGTTGAGAAGGATCCTGGCAATTGGGAAATGGCATTTATTTCCCAATAGTTGCCTCTTCACAGACTCATTACGACCACAGCCACAAATCTATCAAAAAACAAATTGATAACTTTTTTTTGCACACGTGTCTAGATGATACTCACCAAATTTGGAGCTGTTTAGATGAAAAGCCTTTAGACACAAGGGGTGCAATTTAGGTGGTCACGCATACACCCAACATAGTAGATTTCCTGTTGAGTTTACGATATGGCTGTAATACATTTTTCTGTTTGCCCTGAGGTGTCCTATGGATGTACCAAGTTTCATTTTTCTACGTTGGAAAAAGTTACTTTCACTTTCCATAGGCCCAATGTATTTTGACTTTTGTAGGGGTCGCCACTGAGTCATTTTTCATATTTTTTCGCGACTTCAAATACATAAATTTTTCGCCGAGCTTGAAGTCTGGGACCAATAAAAATGACTTTTAGTTGCACGTTTACTGGGTCAAATTGAGGATCATTTTGCAGAAAAATTATAATAAAAATATATACCAATTATAATAAAAAAATATAACTCGAGCAAAAAGTCTAGAAAAACACTTGTCTCTTTACATACATGTGTTTAGCTCATTTTGCCCAAGTTTGGTGTCTGTGGAATGAAGCAGCTTTTTTCTGTGTACTTTTAAAAAAGAGGTGTATTTTAAGTCGGTTCACATTTTCAATTCAAAATGGCCGCCTTCCTGTGTGTGATAGGGTGTGGTCCCCATTGGCTTTTTTGTTCATAAGCCCATGGTGGATGTGTGTACCAAGTTTCATTTGCCTACAACAAACTAAAAATTTCACTTCCCATTGACTTTTTTCACATTTTTGGGACGTTGCTATGGCAACACATTTATAGATAGGGGTGGTTGTCATTGGCTTTTATGCTCGTCATGACATAAGAGATGTGTGTACAAATTTTATGTCTCTATGACAAACTAAATTCTTGGGTCCATTATAAGTTTGTAGGGGCGCTGGAGAGCCATTTCTAAAGATAACCCTTTATTTACATATTTTTGTGTTCAGGTCATGAATGTGCACAAACGCCTTTTTGGGTCCAACTCGATCCGAGAAGGCGTTTGAGAGTTAAGAGACGCTTTATTTACAAAAATGGCCACCTCGTTACAGGCTTGCCACACCCATACCCGATAAGATATCAAAACAAAGTCACAACTTTGGTTGGCACACGTGTCTAGATGATACTCACCAAATTTGGGGCCATTTAGATTAAAACACAATGATTTGCATCTTTCTGCGCAAGGTGCGATTTTAGTGGCCGCGCTTTCACCCCACATGGCGGACTTCCTGTTAAGTTTAGGTGTGACTGTCATTGACTTTTCTGTTTGCCCTGAGGTGTCCTATGGATATACCAAGTTTCATTTTTCTACGTTGGAAAAAGTTACTTTCACTTTCCATAGGCCCAATGTATTTTGACTTTTGTAGGGCCGCCACTGAGTCATTTTTCGTATTTTTTTCGGGACTTCAAATACATAAATTTTTTGCCAGGCTTGAAGTCTGGGACCAATAAAAATGACTTTAGTTGTTCGTTTACTGGGTTAAATTGAGGATCATTTTCAGAAAAATTATAATAAAAAAATATATACCGAATTATAATAAAAAAATATAACTCGAGCAAAAAGTCTAGAAAACACTTGTCTCATTTACATACATGTGTTTAGCTCATTTTGCCCAAGTTTGGTGTCTGTGGAATGAAGCAGCTTTTTTCTGTGTACTTTTAAAAAGAGGTGTATTTTAAGTCGGTTCACATTTTCAATTCAAAATGGCCGCCTTCCTGTGTGTGATAGGGTGTGGTCCCCATTGGCTTTTTTGTTCATAAGCCCATGGTGGATGTGTGTACCAAGTTTTATTTGCCTACAACAAACTAAAAATTTCACTTCCCATTGACTTTTTCACATTTTTGGGACGCTATGGCAACACATTTATAGATAGGGGGTGGTTGTCATTGGCTTTTATGCTCGTCATGACATAAGAGATGTGTGTACAAAATTTTATGTCTCTATGACAAACTAAATTCTTGGGTCCATTATAAGTTTGTAGGGGCGCTGGAGAGCCATTTCTAAAGATAACCCTTTATTTACATATTTTTGTGTTCAGGTCATGAATGTGCACAAACGCCTTTTGGGTCCAACTCGATCCGAGAAGGCGTTTGAGAGTTAAGAGACGCTTTATTTTCACAAAAATGGCCACCTCGTTACAGGCTTGCCACACCCATACCCGATAAGATATCAACAACAAAGTCACAACTTTGGTTGGCACACGTGTCTAGATGATACTCACCAAATTTGGGGCCATTTAGATTAAAACACAATGATTTGCATCTTTCTGCGCAAGGGGTGCGATTTTAGTGGCCGCTGCTTTCACCCCACATGGCGGACTTCCTGTTAAGTTTAGGTGTGACTGTCATTGACTTTTCTGTTTGCCCTGAGGTGTCCTATGGATATACCAAGTTTCATTTTTCTACGTTGGAAAAAGTTACTTTCACTTTCCATAGGCCCAATGTATTTTGACTTTTGTAGGGTCGCCACTGAGTCATTTTTCGTATTTTTTTCGACTTCAAATACATAAATTTTTTGCCAGGCTTGAAGTCTGGGACCAATAAAATGACTTTTAGTTGTTCGTTTACTGGGTTAAATTGAGGATCATTTTACAGAAAAATTATAATAAAAAAATATATACCGAATTATAATAAAAAAATATAACTCGAGCAAAAAGTCTAGAAAAACACTTGTCTCATTTACATACATGTGTTTAGCTCATTTTGCCCAAGTTTGGTGTCTGTGGAATGAAGCAGCTTTTTCTGTGTACTTTTAAAAAGAGGTGTATTTTAAGTCGGTTCACATTTTCAATTCAAAATGGCCGCCTTCCTGTGTGTGATAGGGTGTGGTCCCCATTGGCTTTTTTGTTCATAAGCCCATGGTGGATGTGTGTACCAAGTTTTATTTGCCTACAACAAACTAAAAATTTCACTTCCCATTGACTTTTTTCACATTTTTGGGACGTTTATGGCAACACATTTATAGATAGGGGTGGTTGTCATTGGCTTTTATGCTCCATGACATAAGAGATGTGTGTACAAAATTTTATGTCTCTATGACAAACTAAATTCTTGGGTCCATTATAAGTTTGTAGGGGGCGCTGGAGAGCCATTTCTAAAGATAACCCTTTTATTTACATATTTTTGTGTTCAGGTCATGAATGTGCACAAACGCCTTTTTGGGTCCAACTCGATCCGAGAAGGCGTTTGAGAGTTAAGAGACGTTTATTTTCACAAAATGGCCACCTCGTTACAGGCTTGCCACACCCATACCCGATAAGATATCAACAACAAAGTCACAACTTTGGTTGGCACACGTGTCTAGATGATACTCACCAAATTTGGGGCCATTTAGATTAAAACACAATGATTTGCATCTTTCTGCGCAAAGGGGTGCGATTTTAGTGGCTGCTTTCACCCCACATGGCGGACTTCCTGTTAAGTTTAGGGTGTGACTGTCATTGACTTTTCTGTTTGTTCTGAGGTGTCCTATGGATATACCAAGTTTCATTTTTCTACGTTGGAAAAAAGTTACTTTCACTTTCCATAGGCCCAATGTATTTTGATTTTGTAGGGGTCGCCACTGAGTCATTTTTCGTATTTTTTTTTCGGCGTCTTCAAATACATACCATTTTGCCGAGCTTGAAGTCTGGGACCAATATAATGACTTTTTGTGCATGTTCACTGGGTCAAATTTAGGATCATTTGGTCACAATAAAGATAAAAAAAAAAAAAAAAAAAAAAAAAAATCCGAGCAAAAACAATAGGCCCTCCCGGCCATCACCGGCTCGGGCCTAATTAAAGCCGCAAGCGGGGATAAAGGCCCTCGCCTCCCTTGAGACCGCGGGGACACATGCACTCGGAGGAGTGCATTTCGTGCTTTAAAGCGTAAACTTCACGGTAAAAGGATTCTGAGGAGTTTTCTAAGACTCTAGCCGTGGCTCTGGAGGGGCCTCCTCTAAAGGAAGGATCCTGGCAATTGGGAAATGGCATTTATTTCCCAAAGGTTGCCTCTTCACAGACTCATTACGACCACAGCCACAAATGTATCAAAAAACAAATTGATAACTTTTTTTGCACACGTGTCTAGATGATACTCACCAAATTTGGAGCTGTTTAGATGAAAAGCCTTTAGACACAATGGGTGAGATTTAGGTGGTCACGCATTCCACCCAACATAGTAGATTTTCTGTTGAGTTTACGGTATGGCTGTAATAAACTTTTCTGTTTGCCCTGAGGTGTCCTATGGATGTACCAAGTTTTGTATTTCTACATTGGAAACATTTACTTTCATTTTCCATAGAACCAATGTATTTTGACTTTTCTAGGGGTCGCCACTGAGTCATTTTTCATATTTTTTTTTCGGGGACTTCAAATACAAACATTTTTGCCGGGCTTGAAGTCTGGGCCCAATAAAAATGTCTTTTAGTTGCACATTTACTGGGTCAAATTGAGGATCATTTTTCAGAAAAATTATAATAAAAAATATATATACCAAATTATAATAAAAAAAATATAACTCGAGCAAAAACGACAAGAAAAACGCTTGTCTATTTTACATACATGTGTTAAGCTCATTTTGCCCAAGTTTGGTGTCTGTGGAATGAAGCAGCTATTTTCTGTGTTCTTTTAAAAAAGAGGTGTATTTTAAGTCGGTTCACATCTTCAATTCAAAATGGCCGCCTTCCCGTGGGTGATAGGGTGTGGTTCCCTTTGGCTTTTTTGTTCATAAGCCCATACTGGATGTGTGTACCAAGTTTCATTTGCCTAGGACAAACTAAAATTTTCACTTCCCATTGACTTTTTCCACATATTTGGGACGTTGCTATGGCAACACATTTATAGATAGGGGGTGCTTGTCATTGGCTTTTATGCTCGTCATGACATAAGAGATGTGTGTACCAAATTTCATGTCTCTATAACAAACTAAATTCTTGGGTCCCATTATAAGTTTGTAGGGGGCGCTGGAGAGCCATTTCTAAAGATAACCCTTTTATTTACATATTTTTGTGTTCAGGTCATGAATGTGCACAAACGCCTTTTGGGTCCAACTCGATCGAGAAGGCGCTTTGAGAGTTAAGAGACATTTTATTTTCACAAAATGGCCACCTCGCTACAGGCTTGCTACACCCATACCCGATAAGATATCAAACAAAGTCACAACTTTGGTTGGCACACGTGTCTAGATGATACTCACCAAATTTTGGGGCCATTTAGATTAAAACACAATGATTTGCATCTTCTGCGCAAGGTGCGATTTAGTGGGCTCAGCGTGTTTCACCCCCACATGGCAGACTTCCTGTTAAGTTTAGGGTGTGACTGTCATTGACTTTTCTGTTTGCCTGAGGTGTCCTATGGATGTACCAAGTTTCATTTTTCTACGTTGGAAAAAAGTTACTTTCACTTTCCATAGGCCCAATGTATTTTGACTTTTCTAGGGTCGCCACTGAGTCATTTTTCGATTTTTTTTTTCGGGACTTCAAATACATAAATTTTTCGGGCTTGAAGTCTGGGACCAATAAAATGACTTTTAGTTGTTGGTTTACTGGGTCAAATTGAGGATCATTTTGCAGAAAAATTATAATAAAAAATATATACCGAATTATAATTAAAAATATAATTCGAGCAAAAGTCTAGAAAAACACTTGTCTATTTTACATACATGTGTTTAGCTCATTTTGCCCAAGTTTGGTGTATGTGGAATGAAGCAGCTTTTTCTGTGTACTTTTAAAAAGAGGTGTATTCTAAGTCGGATCAGATTTTCAATTCAAAATGGCCGCATTCCCGTGTGTGATAGGTGTGGTCCCCATTGGCTTTTGTTCATAAGCCCATACTGGATGTGTGTACCAAGTTTCATTTGCCTACGACAAACTAAAAATTTCACTTCCCATTGACTTTTTTTTACATTTTTGGGACGTTGCTATGGCAACACATTTATAGATAGGGGGTGGTTGTCATTGGCTTTTATGCTCGTCATGACATAAGAGATGTGTGTACCAAATTTTATGCCTCTATGACAAACTAAATTCTTGGGTCCCATTATAAGTTTGTAGGGGGCGCTGGAGAGCCATTTCTAAAGATAACCCTTTTATTTACATATTTTTGTGTTCAGGTCATGAATGTGCACAAACGCCTTTTTGGGTCCAACTCGATCCAAAAGGCGTTTCAAGAGTTAAGAGACGTTTTATTTTCACAAAAATGGCCACCTCGTTACAGGCTTGCCACACCCATACCCGATAAGATATCAACAACAAAGTCACAACTTTGGTTGGCACATGTGTCTAGATGATACTCACCAAATTTGGGGCCATTTAGATTAAAACACAAAGATTTGCATCTTTTTGCGCAAGGTGCGATTTTAGTGGCTGCTTTCACCCCACATGGCGGACTTCCTGTTGAGTTTAGGGTGTGACTGTCATTGACTTTTCTGTTTGCCCTGAGGTGTCCTATGGATATACCAAGTTTCATTTTTCTGCGTTGAAAAAAACTTACTTTCACCTTCCATAGGCCCAATGTATTTTGATTTTGTAGGGGTCGCCACTGAGTCATTTTTCGTTTTTTTTTCCGCGACTTCAAAACATAACATTTTCGCCGAGCTTGAAGTCTGGGACCAATAAAAATGACTTTTGTGCATGTTCACTGGGTCAAATTTAGGATCATTTGGTCACAATAAAGATAAAAAAAAACCCGAGCAAAACAATAGGCCCTCCCGGTCATCACCGGCTCGGGCCTAATTATAATAAAAATATAACTCGAGCAAAACGACAAGAAAAACGCCTGTCTATTTTACACACATGTGTTTGGCTCATTTTGCCCAAGTTTGGTGTCTGTGGAATGAAGCAGCTATTTTCTGTTGTTTTTAAAAGAGAGGTTGTATTCTAAGTCGGTTCACATCTTTAATTTAAAATGGCCGCCTTCCCGTGTGTGATAAGGTGTGGTCCCTTTGGCTTTTTGTTCATAAGCCCATGCTGGATGCGTGTACCAAGTTTCATTTGCCTACGACAAACTAAAATTTTCACTTCCCATTGACTTTTCCCAAATATTTGGGACGTTGCTATGGCAACACATTTATAGATAGGGGTGGTTGTCATTGGCTTTTATGCTCGTCATGACATAAGAGATGTGTGTACCAAATTTTATGTCTCTATGACAAACTAAATTCTTGGGTCCCATTATAAGTTTGTAGGGGCGCTGGAGAGCCATTTCTAAAGATAACCCTTTTATTTACATATTTTTTGTTCAGGTCATGAATGTGCACAAACGCCTTTTGGGTCCAACTCGATCCGAGAAGGCGTTTGAGAGTTAAGAGACGTTTTATTTTCACAAAAATGGCCACCTCGTTACAGGCTTGCCACACCCATACCCGATAAGATATCAACAACAAAGTCACAACTTTGGTTGGCACATGTGTCTAGATGATACTCACCAAATTTGGGGCCATTTAGATTAAAACACAATGATTTGCATCTTTCTGCGCAAGGGGTGCGATTTTAGTGGCAGCGTTTCACCCCACATGGCGGACTTCCTGTTAAGTTTAGGGTATGACTGTCCTTGACTTTTCTGTTTGCCCTGAGGTGTCCTATGGATGTACCAAGTTTCATTTTTCTACGTTGGAAAAAAGTTACTTTCACTTTCCATAGGCCCAATGTATTTTGATTTTGTAGGGGTCGCCACTGAGTCATTTTTCGTATTTTTTTTTCGAGGACTTCAAATACATCAATTTTTCGCCGGGCTTGAAGGCTGGGACCAATAAAAATGACTTTTCGTTCATGTTCACTGGGTCAAATTTAGGATCATAGGTGGAAAATAAAAATAAAAATAAAATTAAAAAAAAAAAAAAAAAAATCCGAGCAAAAACAATAGGCCCTCCCGGTCATCACCGGCTCGGGCCTAAAAATAATCCGAGCAAAAACAATAGGCCCTCCCGGTCATCACCGGCTCGGGCCTAATACATTTTATTTGTGGGTGCCTTGCAGAACTTTCAAGATCACCTTGCATATACAGTTATGGTCCAAGAGAACTTTTACAGACTGTAAGGCGGGAATGAGGACTTAAGTGCGCACAAGACAGTGAAGGTAAGTGATACTTTATTAAAGTACAGATAGTGATAGGAAGCTGGAGAGATGGGCTGAGAGTTGGAGTGAGCCGTGGAGCTGCGCCGAAGCCGAGTCGGTGACTGGGGGCAAGCTGGGGAGCTGGGCTGAGAGTTGGAGTGAGCCGTGGAGCTGCGGCGAAGCCTGGAGCCGAGTCGGTGACTGGGGCCAAGCTGGGGAGCTGGGCTGAGAGTTGGAGTGAGCCGTGGAGCTGCGCCGAAGCCTGGAGCCGAGTCGGTGACTGGGGCTAAGCTGGGGAGCTGGGCTGAGAGTTGCAGTGAGCCGTGGGGCTGCGCCGAAGCCTGGAGCCGAGTCGGTGACTGAAGACCAAGCTGGAGAGCTGGGCTGAGAGTGAAGTCCAAACCTGAGACTTGGAGCGAAGGCTGAGACAAGAGCTGGAACAAACGCTGGAAACATTCACACAAAGTATGCTGAACGATCTGGCAGGTAAGAGGTGGACAGGAGAGGTTTAAATACCTTACTGATGGTAATAGGTTACAGGTGCTTGGGACAGGTGGCAGTGATGAGATGAAGGAGAGAGAAAGAAAGTGGAGCGGATCCCTGAGAGACACGGAGTGGATCTGACACAGACTTCCTTTACAGACTTTTACAGACCTTCTTTAGTCACATAATTTTACGGTTTTGTAATTTTTTTAATACTCAATAAAAACACATTTGTCTGTAAAACAACTGTCACTTTAGCCTGATTTCACAAGACAAGACAAGACATTTATTTTTGTATAGCCCAATATCACAACAACAGTCGCCTCAAAGGGCTTAACAGACTGCACTAGACAACATCTCCTGTCCTTAGACCCTCCCTCGGGTAAGGAAAAACTCCAAAAAACCCAGCCGGGAAAAAAAGAGAAACCTCAGGGAGAACCACAGAAGGAGGGATCCACTCCCAGGACGGACAGGCCGTGCAAGAATGTGTCCAGGACAGTTGAAACATACATAGAAATACACAAACATTTTTACAAATAAAAACATTTATATTGGCAGTGTCCAGTGTCCACTCTGAGTGTGCAATAGTGGATGGGGCCGCAGCCAACATCAAGGTAGATGACAGATGGGTGGGAGCCCTCACACTGGAGCACAGGCGCGGGGAAGGGGGGGGGGGGCTAACATCACCCAGCAGGTAAGAGGTTTGTGTCCACCCTAGGAGAAGGGAGAAAAGAGTAAAAACAAACTGTAATAGGTAGATGTGATAATATGAGCGGATTTAGGGTGTACCTACAGCTACAACCAGTGTAAACGTGTACCTACAGCTACAACCAGTGTAAACGTGTACCTACAGCTACAACCAGTGTAAACGTGTACCTACAGCTACAACCAGTGTAAACGTGTACCTACAGCTACAACCAGTGTAAACGTATACCTATGATCAATCAGTCTCCATACGTTTGGTGAAATAAGTATGTTTTGAGTTTGCTTTTGAAAACTTCAACAGAGTCAGCTCGCCGCACTTCCACCGGGAGCCCATTCCATAAAAATGGGGCTCTATAAGAAAAGCCTCTGTAGCCAGCAGACTTCTTCTTTACTCGAGGAAGTTGAAGGAGGCCAGCGCCCTGAGAGCGAAGGGTACGAGCTGGAGTATACCGGGTGATGAGGTCAGATAGGTAAGAGGGCGCGCGTCCACAAAGGATTTTATATGTAAACAGGATAACTTTGAAATCTGCTCTAACACGAATAGGAAGCCAGTGTAATGAAGCCAGGACCAGAGTAATGTGATCAAACTTCCTGGTCTTTGTTAAAAGTCTGGCGGCTGTATTTTGGACCATTTGTAGTCTGTGAGTACTTTTCCTCGGCAGTCCAGAGAATAACGCATTGCAGTAGTCCAGCCTGGATGTGACAAATGCATGAATGAGAATTTCAGCATCAGCTAAAGAGAGGCAGGGGTAAATTTTTGAGATATTCCTCAAGTGAAAAAAGCCAAGTTTAGTGACCTCACTAATGTGCTGCTGCAGTGATAGTGTGGAGTCAAAAATGACACCAAGGTTCCTCACAGTGTTGCCGTGCTCCAACACACAGTTGTTGATCGAGACAGTAAGATTGTTGAACTTGTGCCGATGACTGGCAGGACCAATTAACAAGAGCTCTGTTTTATCCGAGTTCAAATGGAGAAAGTGTTTTGAGACATCCATGTTTTAATTGAAACGAGGCAGGCCTCTAGACGCTTAATGTCAGTAGTATTGTTCGCTTTTATTGGTAGATACAGCTGTGTATCCATAACAGTGGAAGTTTACTCCATAACTTCTGATGATTTGTCCCAATGGTGTAACATATAGTGAAAAAAGTATGGGACCAAGCACAGACCCTTGTGGCACACCGAATTTCACTGGTGCCGTGGAGGAGAAGGATTTATTAAAAGAGACAAAATGAGACCTATCACACAGATAGGATTCTAACCAAGCAAGAGCAGAGCCAGAGATGCCAAACACATTCTTTAGTCTGTTGATTAGCACTGCATGAACAATCGTGTCAAATGCAGCGCTGAGATCTAGCAATAACAGTAGAGCCGATGAGTCCTCGTCAATCTGAAGGAGGAGATCGTTAATCACTTTAACTAAAGCTGTTTCAGTGGAATAAGAGGCCCTAAATGCAGACTGAAACGGCTCGAGGAGGTCATTTTCTGATTTCTGATTTTACAATGCTTAAGTGTATTGAAATGATGAAGTTACAGTTGTAACATGTTTATAAGGTTTTTTCTGTATTCTGTTTAAGTAACTTGAAGAAATTATTTGTGTTTTTTATGTGTGTAACAGCAAATAATTTGGTGGGAGTGTAAAGGTCAACAGAGTAGTTAGCACTATTTTGATTATAGCTACGCTATAATGTTTTATTATTACGGTATCGGGCTTTTATTTTGATAGACAAAGAAACCGGAAGTGTGGTGACGGAAATTAACCTGGCAAAAGGGGCGAAAAGAAGAAAGAAAAGTCTGAAAAGATTCACGGTTAAAAAACAGTTAAAAGTACAAGGTTTAGCTTCAGTCAATTGAGGAACAAGGTTTGTAAAGAAATATATTTGAGTTACTTGAAATGTTTATCGTAAAATGTATAAATTGGCAAAGCTAACGGATTGAAATTAATGTAATGAGCTGTAAAGTTCGAAATGTGATGGTAATGCATGGTTTATTTATTTTTACTCAGCTCTTACGTTGGTTAATGACAAGGACGGCAATAAAAGTCATTTAACTATCAGTTCTGGCCTTCTCAATATTGATTGGATGCTACAGTCTGAATTTCACAGACTTGATTTTATATTATGAATAAATTCTAGATTTTCCTGTTGAATCTTTTGCCTGAATATAAATGTTTTGCTGTGCAGTATAAATGTTTTTAATTGAACCATGTGCTCAGTGGTTTGTGGTGTTTATGAGTTTATTAATAAAAAACTTGAAGATTGGAACAACTTTTGTGGTGGCATTAAAAGTAAACCTGGTGTCGGGACTCAAACTTGCAACCATTAGCTTCACAAACAAACATTACCTATTTGTGGACATTTGATAGGGTCTCCTCTAATATGAAAACGCTTACATTTGACAACCGTCTATGAACCCTGTAGCCCACCCCACCCTGAGCCCCCCGTAACAGCCCGATCCCTTCCAGGCCTGGCCCACGCTGGACCCTCACAGGTTGTGGTTGCGGTGAAGCCATTTTAAAAAAAATAAAAAATTAAACTGCTGCTTTTTAAATCATAATGACAACAGAAACTATCCAAATGACCCTAATCAGATGTTTACATACCCTGGGGATTTGGGCCTGATAACATGCACACAGTTGACACAAATGGGTTTGAAAGGCTACTAAAGGTAACCATCTTTTAAAAAATTTGGGGGTGAAACTAGACAGCAGTCTAAAATTTAACATATAGATTCTGTGGTTAGGGCAAGCTTTTTTCAGCTTCGCCTCCTTTCAAAAGTTAAACCCTTCTTGAGTCGCACTGACCTGGAGAAAGCCATCCATGCTTTTATTAGCTCCATCATAGACTACTGCAATGCGCTCTATGTGGGAGTTAACCAAACTGGACTTCACCGTTTGCAGCTTGTGCAAAATGCTGCTGCCCGACTGCTAACTAACAGTCGTAAACACGAGCACATAACACCTGTCCTGTACTCCCTGCACTGGCTCCCTGTCCAGTTTAGAATTAATTTTAAAATCTTAATGTTTGTTTTTAATGCACTCACGGGCCTTGCACCTTCCTATTTGTGTGAGATTGTGACCCCTCACAAACCCAGCAGAGCTATGTTTACACTTTACGACCGCCGCAGAAAAGTGTATTAAAAGGAAAGAACAACAACACCTGTGTGCTGATCTTGTGCCTTTTTTTTTTGGGACCCTTGTATATACTAAGCTACATTTTAAAATACATATTCCTCCATTGATAAACTATACTATAATGCTGGTAAAGGTTTCTACAGCATAAGATCTCCTGAGGGTTCCATGAGTTGGAATCATCAGTGAAGCTTAAACCTTCAAAAACACAACAGGAATCCCCACATTTTTTTGCCAGATTGATGACCTGGGGTTAGGCTTACCTGGAGCTCTGTGGATAAAGTCGGGATTAGGACTGAGCCAGGCTTAAAGCATGTTGTTCCTTTCTTCTCTCAAACATCTCTCAATGCAATGAAGGAAGCTCCAACTGTACTACTCCAGACCACTGTTATTTTGAATGACCTCACTTGTGTTTTGTGTTCTGTTATCGTGGTGCACGTTAGTTTACTGACAGCCCCAAATATATCCTTTTAAATATTATGGGCCATATTTACTAGGCTGTGCAATTTATGTGTGGTGTGTAGTGGCATATATTTACCAAAACTGAACAAGCTGCCAAGTCACAAAACAGCGCTGTTGTTTAAAGACAGACTCAACTGAGAGTGACAATGAACACTTGTCTCTGACGCAGGACAGCATGTTTTCACCTGACACACAACGTGCACAAAACAGAAGCTTTTCCTCCGGGTGCTCCGGTTTCCCCTACCACCAAAAACAAACAGAAATTAATAAAGTAAGTAATGTGAAGGACCTGGAATGTGGGAATTAAAAGTTTAATAACCTACAAGACTAACTTTCTGAAAACTCCACAAATGTTCAAGTTTATTGTGCAGCATGTGACTTTTCTCTTTTACACACCATCATTAACTTGAAATAAAATGCTTTATTGATAAAAGTGTGAATAATAACACTTCTGTGGTGTTTCCATAGTTTTGTGATGTGAGTGCCGAGTTGTGAACCTGACTCTGAAGCAGTTTGGTCCATAATGAAGCATTTTGTTCAACATAGAAATTTGGTGCTATTTGCTGCTTTTGTGAGATGCATCAGGCATCAGGCACTATTTCACAAAATCACCTTGAGCTAAACAGCACATCACCATAGTTTCTAGTGCTGTCCCAATACCAAAATGTTGAGTTCGGTTCAATACCTGGCTTGAGTATCACAATATACTATACAGATACTAGAACGATACCTTAACATCAGCCTGAAACATAATCATGGGGAAATTGCTAAAGTTTTCTTTTTCTGGGTTTTGAGCTCAACTGTATAATTCTGTAATATGCAGCTGCAACTATATTAAAATGCATATTTCATCTAAACGCTACAACATCTTTGTCAGTATGTGCACTTGGACCAGCCTAAAGAAGCCTGTGTCACTGCCACAGTCTTAGGACACAGTCTCAGCACACCTGAGATAAACTGTTATTTATCATCTGTACACTGTCAACACTAGAATAAAACCAACAAAGCCTTCTCTGTTGCATTACCTCGTCAAGAGAAGCCGGTTTTCTATCACTCAACCATTTGTCTAACTCCATTTACATTTTTGGCTTTTTCCGAACAAACCTCCTGTATTTCCTGTAAAGTTTAGTTTGTCTGTAATGAGCCTCTCCTGAGGGTGAGCTGGGTTTCTGTCACAGTTCTGTCAGATCCAAATGCAGTCCTGGTTTGTAACTCTCCAGTGTTCAGCTACAGCTCGTCTGTGCTCCTCCGCTCATTAACTGCTAATTAATCCGCTCCCACGATTGTTATTACAAAAATACAGACATGTCAAATATAAACTACTAATCAATCAAGACAAGACGTGTTTTTGGTTTTTGACACAAACGTGTCCTTACCAGGACAAAGCTCAAGTCAACTCAGCTTCCCTTTCACTTACTCCTTTCACCCAGCTCCAGTGAGGCATGACACAACAGAGGCTACATGTCCAGTAACACAAAAAACAGCTGTTTGCTCTTTTTGATTTGTTATAACAAAGACAAGACTATATCTGTCTGTGGTTGCCCCTCTCTCTGTTCAGGGTGAGCTGGCAGCTGTGCAGGGGATTTAAATGAAGTACCAATACATAAAAAAAAAATCTAAGCACCATGGTATTGCAATACCTTTGAAGTATTGATACACATTGCAACACTGGTAGTTTCTTATAGCACTGTAATCATTTCTAAAGCGTCCGAGAATCACATAGGTCTCTCTCGCACCCATGCTGTAAACACACTGCTTTCCCGTCCTTATTGTATTCTTCCACAGATAAAGAACCACTTACAATTTGATTGTCTGTGTGAAGCAGGGAGAGCAGGCCGGGCCAGCTGGTATCAGCTCATCACAGTCAGGTTGGTCTTCCTGCTGCATGTGATACAGAGCCTGTATAGACTTGCCCCCACAGTCACAGGTAAGCTTTAGGCCCTCACATGCACATTATTATCTCCCACAGGAATGCCACCCCAATCAGATGGAGAAGGCAGCAAGAATGTAGAAACACAACCAGCACAAGTAACACACTGGATATCCAACACCACAAATGAGCTACTGTGGGGAACAGTATAGGGACTGCTCTTGTTTCCTGTCAGTGAATGGAAGAATGTATGTATTTTACAGATTAGATGTGAGTTATTTATTTATTTATTTTTTAACCTTTATTTAACCAAGATAGTCCCACTGAGATTACAAATCTCTTTTGCAGGGGAGTCCTGGCCCCATGTGTTTGGGGGGGACTGTTGTACATGTTTTTGGTGGTAGGGGAAACCGGAGTACCTGGAGGAAACCTGACACAGGGAGAACATGCAAACTCCACACAAAAAGGCTCTGCCCTGGATGGGAATCGAACCCAGGACCTTCTTGCTGTGAGGCAGGAGCCCTAACCACTTTGCCACTGTGCCGCCATTTAAGACACAAACCCAAGTCATATTCCCTTAAAGTATAAAGAGAATTTGAAGTATCATAATAGACAATTATAGGCACTGCTGTGAATACAAGCAACTAGTGTCATCCTACAGAGGCAGGACCCATACATTTGATGTATTTTACTTAGTATTTGTTACAACCCAGGACAATCAAACATATTTAAATGAGGACACAGGAGAACATTTGGGACGCCTAAAAAAAAGACTCCTCTACATAAAGAGAATCAAAACTATAACAAACAACACAAAATATGCAAAAAGGCTAAATTAAAAAAAGAGAACAGAAAAAGCTGCATGGGCACGCAAATAAAATGACATGCACGCAACAGGTCCCTTAAGTGTTGTAAATACATGATATAAATAAATCCATGGTAACTTTTTTCCATAAAAAAAACCCCAAAAAGTAATTATTACTTGTTTTTATTACTTATTTTTTACGTGTTTGAGTAGGTAACGTTTACAAGCTTTTTTTAGCATGTAGTTCAAAAACATTCAACAAGTATATAAATGATGAAACCGCTCTGGTGTCTGCTCTAGTGCTGGCCATGTTAACTAGCGGCACTAAAATTGGCTTCCTTGTTGACAACCGACAGTGTAGTGACACCTTTTTCACGTTACTTCCGGCGTTTTTCTGATTGGTTAACATTCCTCAACCCCGCCCTTGAAATCGGATGCAAGCAACAGGGTACCAGACTAACTTCTTTGTATTAGAATAGGAAAAGAGTAAGTCACAGCTGGCCAGGCTATAGGTCAAGGACTAAAGATGATCCATGTTAAAAATATGTCAAAATACAAAACGTAATCAGGTAAAAAAAAAAGCCTGCCACACACAATGCTAACTGTCTGTAAGCTAACAACCTAAATCAACTACTCAACCACATCTGACCACACACATTTTATGTAAAACCACAAAACATAGTTACCACATCCCAGAAAATGCTTTGAATCACCACCAATCCAATCTGCCATGCTCTGCTCTGTCTGAAAGACATTGTGTTTCAAACTGAGAAGTAACGTGTGCAAAACCCTCTGACGTCACCGTTAGAACACAGATTGACTTGATATTTGTAAGTTGTTCTTCTACAGAGTAAATCTTACAAAGTCCCATGAAGTTAAAACTTGATATAAATCTGGATATTACCTCGAAATCAAGTACAAACATAAACGTTCCTTGTAAAAAATGTATTATTTACAGGACCAACAATATATTTTTTTAGTTTATTACATATTTTAGATTTCTATCAAATAATGTTTTGGGCATGTTTACTTGTGATTCTAGAAATGTATTTTAAAGTGTGAGCTCTAGAGAAAAATAAATAATAGCCACCAGACAGAGCTCCTCTTCTCTTCTCCTTCATGACTCAGCAGAATTGGAGAGGAGTGCTGGGACAAGGCCAGGGAACAGTGAAAGTAAATGAAAAGACTCTGAGAGATCAATGTAATTTGGACAAGATGTATTTTTAATGAGGCTCCAGTCGTGGAGAGGTTAGAGAGCATTGCGTTGTAAAGAGCGCTGCATCGGGCAGCGGAGACAAGCCAGTCGGACCGCTATTGATCACAGCGTTGAAGCAGGGGGGCTGGCACCATGACGGGGACTGGCTCTGCAGCGCGGGATGCTTCAGACAGGAGTTCAATAGGAGCAGGGCGGAGGCTGCACCTGAAACACTGGAGGGAAGATGACAATGGGCATGAATGGGATGAAAGAATAACAGAAAGAGATTAGTAATTCATGGGTTTACAAACCGAAGTTCTCAAAAAAAAAAACTATATTTACATACTTGCTCTACATATTATTATTATTTTGTAATCCCTTTCTTATCCCTGGGAGCAGCCACACTAGGGGGCACCTAGCATGGTTTTGCTGTAGGTGGGTGAGTACCTGGAGGAAACCTACCCAAGCACGAGGAGAACATCCAGAAATTCCACCCAGAAAGGTGCCGCCTATTAGGTGACACCCTCTGTAGTTGGAACACACCCTCCGGTCCCCTTTCTTAAAAATCGGGATCTGGTCGAAGTTCTGCCGGAGGTGGGAGTTGAAGATCTCTCTGACAGGGGACTCGGCCAACGTTCCCAACAGACCCTCACAGTACGTTTGGGCCTGCCGAGTCTGTCCAGCTTTCTCCCCCGCCATCGGATCCAACTCACCACCAGGTGGTGATCAGTTGACAGCTCTGCCCCTCTCTGTGAGTCTAAGACATACGGCTGGAGGTCAGATGAAACAACTACAAAGTCGATCATCGATCTCCGGCCTAGGGTGTCTTGGTGCCACGTGCACTGATGGACACCCTTATGCTTGAACATGGTGTTCATTATGGACTAACTAGCACAGAAGTCCAATAACAGCACACCCCTCGGGTTCAGATTCGGGGGGGGCGTTCCTCCCAATCACGCCCCTCCAGGTGTCACTGTCGCTGCCCATGTGAGCGTTAAAGTCCCCCAGTAGAACGACGGAGTCCCCGGTCGGAGCACTTTCCAGCACCCCTCCCAGAGGCTCCAAGAAGGTCGGGTACTCTGCACTGCCTGGCCCGTAAACACAAACAACAGTGAGAGACCTATCCCCGACCCGAAGGCGCAGGGAGGCGACCCTCTCGTTCACCGGGGTGAACTCCAACACATGGCGGTTGAGCTGGGGGCAATAAGCAAGCCCACACCAGCCCGCCGCCTCTCACCACAGGCAACTCCAGAGTAGTGGAGAGTCCAGTCTCTCTCGAGGATTTGGGTTCCAGAGCCCAAGCTGTGCGTGGAGGTGAGCCCGACTATCTCTAGTCGGTATCTCTCAACCTCCCGCACAAGCTCAGGCTCCTTCCCCGCCAGCGAGGTGACATTCCATGTCCCTAGCACCAGATTCCATGTCCGGGATTGGGTCGCCGAGGCCTCCGCCTTCGACTGCCACCCAATCCACTTTGCACCGGCCCTTTACGGTTCCTCCCGCAGGTGGTGGGCCCATGGGAGGTATGTAGAGGTATTGTAGAATTGTAGAACAATAGTAAAATTGAGTGGTTTTGTAATTTAGAAAATAATGTTAATATACTGTATTATTGATGTAGATGTACGTATATTGAGGTTTCAAAGTTTATCTGTGTGGCTCCAGAAAACATTAGGCCTAAGCAGGCCTACGCCATTACTTCTTCTGGTGTGTAATGACTGTAGCGTAGCAGTGGCATTTAATGATAAATGAGAATCATAAACATGGTTAAAGAAATTGGTAATAACATTCTTTCATAAAAATGCGTGATCATTAATTAAACAGTGAAGACTGTATTTGGAGAAATGAGCAGCAACCAGGTTTGAGCCAGGACCTCGGTAATGGGTATTATTGTGTGTTTGTATATTTCATCTATGCTCGCTATGGTCCTCCACATCTACACCAACTGAAAACTTCTGTAGGTTTGACGATCTCGCTTCCTGCTTCTGAAGAGTGCAGTCGCACCTCTGCTTGCTCATGCCTGCTTTACTTTTCTTTTTTAGTTATCTCTACATTTAGCCAATGATTTTATGATTAACTTTTTTACATTACTTTTTACTTTCTTTTAACTGGATTTTGCTTTTATGTTTTTACTTGTTTTTTTTTACCTTTTAAACGACACGTTGGACCCGCCGAGTGACTGGAGCCTTGGTATCTATTTTTTCAACATGTCTGGGGTAAAAACTACTACAAACTCTTTCTGCCAAAATTGCTGGAAATATCAACAAGAAATCAGTGTGCTACAAACAAAGATTTTTGCTTTAGAATCTGAAAGAGGACTTCAGGAGACAATACCGATCACACAATGTGGTAAGACTGTGAATTTAAACTTGGATGATACAGTGTCATTCCCAAAACTGAGCAAAGCAAAGGGATTTAAACAAAATGATACCACCTGGCATAAACTTGGTGCCCAGCCAAAGCAGCACTGGATTAGAAAAAAGAATGCTGGCATCACAAGAGCATATGTAGCATCACCAGACATCCAGCTAAAAACAGATTCCAACCACTGACTGAGCTAAAGATTAATGAACCAGAAAACTCTGCTGTAAATGAAAAACATGGAGTAAATCAAGCTTATTCTATAGAGAACAGGAGACATGAATCTGTGGAAAAGCACCAGGCAAACAGTGACAGAGAATCTGCCAAAAGTGAAGGTCAGAGATATCTTGCTGCTTGGAGATGGTGCTATCAGAGACATAAACAATAATAGATTTGCTACATGCAGCTTTCCAAGTGCTACAGTCACTGATATAACAGCACTCCTCCCCCAAGTTATGTCTAAACACACAGGGATTAAACAGCTGATGTTACACGTGGGTGCAGTTGACACCAGGAAGGGGGAATCAGAAGTTTTAAAAAAGGATTTCTCCAGGCTTTTAGATAAACTTGAAAACCTGGAAGTGCAATCCTTTATCAGTGGACCACTCCCAAACATCGACAGAAGGATCAATAAACTCAGTCGGCTGCTTGCCTTGAATACATGGCTGTCCAAGGCCTGTGAGACAAGAGGAGTACACTTCATTAATAACTTTAACTTGTTTTGGCAACGTGACGACCTGTTCAAAGGAAAGGGCCCACATCTAAACAGGGGAGGGGTCAGGAGGCTAACGGATAATCTCCTGCACTCCCTGAGACACCTAAATGGTTCTGGGCGCCCTCTTGAACAGAGAAAGGGTCCTCAGCCACTGAATGAAAAAAGCACTCCTGCCTCACCAGCCAAGGATCCTCCTCTGACTCTACCACCATCAACACCTCCACAACTGCCCCACCACAGAAGTCGCAGATTAAAGAAGAGAATAACAGTTAGATTGTCTAATCAGACAAATCTGATTCAAATCCCCTGCAAACAGATAAAGTCAGGTCCTGCTCAAACGGACTTAAAACTTGCAGTGTTCAATGTCAGGTCTTTGGTAAACAAATCTTTTTTAATTAATGATTTTATAACTTCAAATAAGCATGATTTTATGTTTTTAACAGAAACATGGTTAGACAGCAGTACTGGAAATGCGGTCCTTATTGAATCCACCCCATCAAATTTCACAATTTTATCCAAAATACGGGAAAACAAAAAGGGTGGTGGTGTATGTGCCTTTCTTAGGGATAATATTCTTATCCAGAAGCTATCACTTGGAGAGTTTTCATCATTTGAGTATGTGTCATTCAAAATGGAGTTGAGGTTTTCTCCATCTATTTTATATGTAGTTCTTTACAAACCACCCCAACAATGTCATGATTTTATTAATGAGTTTACTGAAATGCTTTCGGTTATTTGCACAGAATTTGAACAAGTAGTCATATCAGGTGATTTTAATGTGCATGTGGATAATGTTTGTGACAGAAATGCCAAAGAACTTTCTACTATTCTTGATACTTTTGGTCTTTGTCAGCATGTTAATGAGCCGACCCATAACAGAGGTCACACTCTGGACCTGGTCATTACTAAAGGTCTTCATATTTCAGATGTCACTGTGATTGATGTTGCTCTATCTGATCATTCATGTGTCTTTTTTCATCTGTCCATAATTCCAAAAGTTGCTGTTGGGCCTACTGTTGTAAAAAAGAGATACATTAACGATAACACCAGGACAAAGTTTATGGAGGCAATCAGTTTTGAAAATGCCTCATCAGGTCAAGTTGATGATTTGTTGAATTGTTATACTTCATGTGTTTTAAATGTTATGGACACCATTGCTCCTGTTAAGGTTAAAGTGATCAGGACGAGGCAGAAGGCTTCATGGAAGGCTCACTCTGTCAGGGCACAGAAAAGGGAATGCCGAAAAGCCGAAAGAAAATGGCGTAAATCGAAACTCTTAATTCATTATGAGGTATACAAAGAAAATTTTCATGTTTTCAATCAAACTTTGCAAAAAGAAAGAGAAATATTCTTCTCAGAGATCATCAACAACAATAGTAACAACCTGCGTGTCCTGTTTGCTACAGTGAACAGATTAACAAACCCCCCAGCTCCATTTCCACCAGAATTAGTTTCCACCACTAAATGCAATGAGTTTGCATTGTTTTTCAACGACAAGGTTCAAGGCATTAAACATGCGATACAGTCCAAAGGGCATAAAACAACACTGCAGCCACCTAGGAGACACTTAGTTGGGTTAAAACATTTTACACAAATTAATGACAGAACAATTGAAAAAACTGTCTCCAGCCTGAGTTCATCCACCTGCTGCCTCCATGTTTTACCCACTAGATTTCTAAAATCAGTACTAAGCAGTTTGTTACCACAACTCACTGATATAGTCAATAATTCCTTACAGTCTGGAACATTTCCAAGGGCCTTAAAAACTGCTGTCATTAAGCCTCTCCTAAAGAAGAGCAGTCTTGATGCTACAGTGCTCAACAACTATCGGCCCATATCAAACCTGCCATTTTTAGGGAAAGTCATCGAAAAAGTTGTATATCAACAACTTAATGACTTTCTATTACTTAACAGCTGCTTTGATCCTTTTCAGTCAGGATTCAGGCCCATCACAGACTGAGACTGCACTTATCAAAGTCACAAATGACATCCGTCTGAACACTGACGCAGGCAAAGTCTCTGTCTTAGTTCTGTTGGACTTGAGTGCTGCGTTTGATACAGTGGACCATGAAATCCTGTCACAAAGATTAGAGGAATGGATATATATCACTGGAACTGCCCTTAAATGGTTTCAGTCCTATCTTAAAGACAGGAAGTACTTTGTTTCAGTTGGTAACTGTGTGTCAGACCAAATGGCCCTGACATGTGGGGTTCCACAGGGGTCTATCTTGGGACCTCTATTATTCAATCTCTACATGCTTCCTTTAGGCCAGTTAATACGCAGCTGTGGCGTATCCTACCATAATTATGCAGATGACACTCAGATTTACATTTCACTCACAGCAGGTGAAAATGGACCAATCCATTCACTGTGTCACTGCATCGAACAGATTGACATGTGGATGCAAAATAATTTTTCTCCAACTGAACAGAAACAAGACTGAACTAATCATCTGTGGGCCACAGAAACAAAGAGAAAGTGTCAGCAGTCACCTCGCGTCTCTTTCTCTAAAATCTAAAAATCAGGTTAGAAATCTAGGGGTCATCATGGACTCAGACTTGAATTTCCACAGTCGCATTAAGTCAATTACATCATCTGCATTTTATCACCTTAAAAACATTTCCAAAGTCAAAGGGATGATGTCTCAACCAGACTTAGAGAAACTTATCCATGCTTTTATCTCCAGCAGGTTAGATTACTGTAACGGCCTGCTCACTGGTCTCTCAAAACGAGGGTTAAGACAGCTGCAGCTTATTCAGAACGCTCGGGTTCTCACCAAAACCAGGAAGTACAACCACATCACGCCAGTTTTAAAATCTCTGCACTGGCTTCCTGTTGCTCAGAGAATAGACTTCAAAACAGCACTGCTGGTTTACAAGTCTCTAAATGGTTTAGCACCAGAATATATCTCTGACATGCTAGTTACTTATGAACCTCCTCGGACTCTGAGAACATCTGGGACAGGCCTTCTGCTCGTGCCCAGAGTTAGAACTAAACAAGGTGATCCAGCGTTTAAGTTTCATGCAGCAAAAACCTGGAACAGCCTCCCAGATGAAGTAAAACAAGCCTCAACTTTAACAATGTTCAAGGGGAGGTTAAAAACCTTCCTCTTTAGCTCCTACACGACAACCTAGTGTTTGTTTTTTCTTTTATCTGCACTCTTCTTTTTAAAATGTTTTTATTTATTTTTTCTTATGCTTCTTAATCTAAATCTTGTAAATTGTCTTTTATTCCTGTAAAGCACTTTGAGTTACCCAGTGTATGAATTGTGCTGTATAAATAAAATTGCCTTGCCTTGCCTTTGTAGGGATTTTTTTTGTTGTTGTAATTGACACAAAACTAAAAACACTAACTAAAACTAAATGTAAACTAAATGTAACAGTGGCCAAAAATAAATAAATGCAAAGTAGGTGATGTTGCCCCAGTCCCTTGAGTTTGATTGATGTGCTCTAGTAGTATCTTCTAGTCTCTTCTCAGTGGTTTCTCTAGTTTTGATCCAGCCCAACATTTGTCCAGGTGTGATCATCTCTCAGTGGTCTATCTCTATCAGCCCAGTGCCAACAGCAGTGAGGTCTTGTGTGACTCTGATGGTGTCACATCCTCCTTTAATCATTAAAGAATCAGGAAGGAACCCCTCCACCTTCTGAACCTGACCCCAGCCCATCAGCCACCATTAGCATTAACCCCCGGCCTGTCTGCGAGTGGAGCCCCCAGCCTGGGAGCGCTTCCATCTGCACACAGTTGAGACAGACCTGTGTCTCCACAGCGCCGCGCAATCAATGTCTGCCCCCAGCACCTCGAGGCCCAGCCTGACACACACTTACATAGGGGCATAAACCTGCTCTTGCCTTTACATAGATCAAGCACAGTTTTCAGTAATAAATACTATTTTACAGCTCCATTTTTAAGATCTCTCACAACTATGTGGAGTAAGACCAAAGTGCAATACCATATTGTGGCCACTGAAGTCCCTCAACATTTAGGTGCAGAACTCTAGCCTTGGCTCTATCCGAAGGAAGAATTCTGGCGACTGGGAAAAAACGTACAACAATTATTTCTGGGATTTCCTGTAGCAGTGCTGCTAAACTCCCAAGCCTCAATTTGAATTTATGGACATAAACACCATTTTGTCATTCTTGTTCTATTTGCTGTTTGTAGCCAGCAGCCAATAGCTTTTTAGGCAACAGGTGTTGTCATTGATCTTTTTATTTACATGAAAGTAACTTTTTGTTGTCATTGTTTCTTTTTCTCACACACATCACATGACACATAACTTTTATCTTGGATCTGTCCAATAAGGTTTGGTCCGATGTCAATATTTTACCACCTTTACTAATTCATGCACGGGTTGGCAGGTATCAATGTTCTAGGTAGCCTAAGCCCCTCCTGTTATAGACCCTAGTCATTTCAATGTATTGCTAAACATTTTCTAGATATGAAATATGAAATGTATATTTTTAATGTTATTATATTTTGTGGAAGATTCTAGAATAGGGTCCTCAACTAAAATCGGTCTAGGTCCTCTTCGTTAACTTTCATCACCATGAGTCGTCCGGAAAATTTTAATTATAAAGATATGTGTTTAAATATAGCCTACTTTTATTTAAGTTAAATCTCATTTTATTTATTAATTTCCACATTTACAGCCTCTTGAACACTGAAGATAAATGTGGGTATCCGCTGTCCTCTGTCTATATATTTTTTTCCTTTGTTTACATGTTTCTGAGTGGCAGCTCACAGAAAAAAGGAAAATGCTACAAAATCAAGAGGCTAGAATTGATTAAAAGCTACAATAAAACTGAATTTGAAAGAAAGGGTAAGGCTCAGGACCTGGTCTGTTTATTAACATTAGCCTAAACCATCATGCATGTTATGCCTTTAACACTCCTTTTATAACATTTTAAATACAATCAATCCAACAAATTTGTTTGTTAAAAAAATATGAAAAAGGTGCAATCATAATTCATCTCTTCCTATTGTCATTCCTCTGAGGACAACAGCACATTTTGTTGTTGCCAATAACTAAAATGTTACTGTCCAATTGATCCAGGTTCATCCTAAAACATGTTCAAACATTATTTTAAACATTTTCAGTTTTTTATCACCCAAATGAATATACGTTAGGTTCAAATGAGTCTTTTTAATCCTGACATGATAACTGTCCAGTCCTGGTTAACTTCTGGATTCATTCTGTGATTATTACAGCAGTCCGAGGATAAAGTGCTGTCATTATACTTTGACACGGAGCTTAGGAGCTGTGATTTTTCTGATCTAATAAACGTTCCCTCTCCGTCCATAACATCAGTGAATGTCTGTAATGTTTTGCCATCACAGCGCAAACTTTTGACTTGAATCATTTCTAACTCATTTATCAAGCTATCAAGTAGTGTTGAAAAGTGTTGAATATGCCGCTGGAGCCGTGTACGTAACCCATGCATCTATATATAGCTGTCTTAGAAGTGCCGGTTCCAAAATATATTTTCCACAATGTGCTTGTAATTATGGAAAATGTCTTGTGGTCCTAACCTTTCAAGGTCCAGATTTGGCCAAGATTCCGGCTGTTGGGGACCCCTGTTCTAGAACATAGTGTCTATAGTTTGGATTGCACATATGTCTAAATTGCTACAAAAATAAGAAAAAGGGGCTTATTTTTAACAGCCAAAGCACAATGACACACACAATAACCTAAGAATTCACATTTTACATTTAGTCATTTAGCAGACGCTTTTATCCAAAGTGTCTTACAAGTGAGGAAAACAATGGAAGCAATTTTAACAACACAAGGAACAAAAAGCATAGTGCACAAAAAACTAGTCAGTTTAAAACCAGCAAAGTATACAAAGCTAAGGATAGGAAAGAATATATATATATATATATATATATATTGCTTCTAACATTTAAAGCAATAAATGGTCTTGCTCCCCAATATTTGTCTGACCTACTCTCCCCTTACCGCCCTGTCCGGTCCCTTAGATCAGCTGAACTCGGTCTGTTATCCACCCCACGTTTCCGTCTGTCTACTGTTGGTGGAAGGTCTTTTAGTGTAAATGCTCCTCAACTTTGGAGCAACGTTGCCTCTTACTCTCTGAAACATCTCATCTGTGGATGCATTCAAGTCTCAGTTAAAAACATATCTATTTAACAAACATTTTCGGTAATTACAACTATATGTTTCATGTGATGTGTATCTAAATGTTTGTCTGTACTGTATTTGTGAAATGTAAAGCGACCTTGAGCTACGGAAAGGCGCTATATAAATAAAACTTCTTCTTCTTCTTCTTCTTATATATATATATATATATATATATATATATATATATATATATAGAAGGAATCGATAGAAAGGAAGTAGAACTCAGTGTTTGTCAGTCAGGTGTTGACGGAAGAGATGTGTTTTCAGGTGTTTTTAAAGATGGCTACAGAATCTGCTGATCTAGTAGCAGCAGGTAGATCATTCCACCAATGTGGAACAGAGCCAGAGAAGGTACGTGAGAGTGATTTTTTACCTTTTTGGGACGGTACCACCAGACGTTGTTCATTTGCAGAGCACAGGGATCTGGTAGGAACGTAGGTCTGTATTAGTGAGTGTAGATATGAGGGTGCAGAACCAGAGGTGGTCTTGTAGGCCAAGAGCATAGCTTTGAACTTGATGCGGGCGTCGAACGGGAGCCAGTGTAACCTAATGAAGAGAGGAGTTACATGTGCTCTCTTTGGTTCATTAAAGACCACTCTTGCCGCTGCATTCTGGATCAGCTGCAGAGGTTTGGTTGTGCAGGCAGGGAGTCCAGCCAGTAGAGCATTGCAATAATCCAGTTTGGACAAGACAAGAGCCTGGACTAGAATTTGTGTAGAGTGAATCACCAAATCTCCCTCATTTAGTGATTGACAAGTGTGAAGGCCCACCCCTGCTATTGGGGCTAAATTCAAGTCTCTTGTATTTAGCCAAGAGACTTGAATTTGGAGAAAAAGTGACAGGGAGAGCTGAACATATATATATATATATATATATATATATATATATATATATATATATATTTGTTCCATTTTGGAATACTTAACACATTTAGCATTAGCATTATTTCTTACTTACTTGTTTGCAGTCTCTCTTTTAAAGAACACCTCAATCTTTAGTTGAGTGATAAAACATTGCAGTAGGTTATTTAGTGGAAACTATAAAGATAATAATATAATAATTTTGAAAGTTATAAGTTATCCTAAGTCGTGTTGAGTGCAAGTTTGTTTAATAAAGATTAGTGTTGCTATAACTTCATGTCTGAAATGCGATTCTGATTATTAGCCCCTTCCACCAAATATCACTACCAGCACTACCACATGCATTGGCAATGTGTGTCAATTATAATGCGAGATCACATTTCTTACAGAGCAATTTCATTTTTCCCCCAACTTTTTATATTGCATATGTGTTTCTGGGAAATGCTTAAGATACATTTACTTTGGGATCTCAGGTTGATGTAGACCCACAGCGCTCCCCTGACCCCAGTAAGAGGGCCGCCTTATGGCCCTGTGTGTCTCCGTCCCGCCTCGACACACAGCGCTGGGCAGACACAGACATTGACTGCTGGATCCCTGGCCCTTTACCTGAGTCAATAAAGTCTCTGCTTCAAATTGATTTGGAACGAAGTGGGGATGTGTGTGTGTGTGTGTGTGTGTGTGTGTGTGTGTGTGTGTGTGGGGGGGGGTTATCCTTAGCAACAGGACTCTCAAATCCATACATGGATTTACGACTGCGTATGGCCAATGTCAGTCATTTTAGTGTGTGTGCTTAGAAGCCAGTTAGAACAACAGAGTGGACAAGGGCTGTGAGAAAAAAGGAAAAAAAAATGGACTTGACTTGGGCTTTTAATGAAATGACGGCATATGCAAAAAATGGCTAGTCAACGTTAAATTAAAACATTTCAAATGTTTTGAAATAGAATTGAGGATGTCTTTGACATATCTGATTGGTATTAATTTAACTTAAAGTTACAGTGAAAGAATTAAGTTGAAAAGTTTATTTTACATATCTACAGTTGTGAAAATGTTAAGATTGTGGAAATGTTATCCCGTCCCGTTAGCATACCTGCCAACCTTGAAGAAATTTTATGAGTACTACTAACCCCTATGAACACTATGAACGTTTATTTCTCATCATCCTTTTATTTTTAATATAATTATGTTTCTGGGGATGTGGAGAGTTTGTGTGTAACTGAGTTCGTTACCTGTTGCCCCTTGGTGACTAAAGTCGACGTCCGTCTTGCAGACGGTGCAGAACGCATGATGAGGTAGCCTGGACATCTGGAGGCACCGTGGCTGAATTTAATTGAGCGCGAAGCTTGTGGATAGGAGGGGCAGGTGGTCGGCGGGTTAACATGCAGCGCTCTGATTGGCCAAACGCTTTTCACTGCACTTACTTTGACTTCCTTATGACTTACACACTGTGGAACAGCGGCAGAATCAGCGTAAAAATAGATTGCATAGTTAATGAAATCGGTGAAATGCGAGAAGCAACAAAATGCGTACCTAGAGAGCAGCAAATCGTACAAGCGTACGTATGAGTCAAAATGCGTGCCGAGTACGAAAAATGCGTACATGTTGGCAGGTATGCGTTAGGGGTTGCGGGTGACTGAAGCCTATCCTAAGGCGGGGTACACCTTGGACAGAGGCCAGTTAGGGCTGACATTTAGACAGTGACAGTGTAAAGTTCAGTGTCATTAGTCATTTAAATTCTTTTAAATTACCGCTTGATCCAGAGCTGTGAGCAGGTCATTGTACTGGAACCTGATGAGAGTGATGAGTGAGGAGTTCCAGCTCACACTGCTCTACCTGGGGAAATAAGTGAGTGGTGGTCAGCTCAAACATAAATCAACCCTAGCACAGCCTTAATTACTGTTGATTTATAAGCGCTCCAAGCACTCTGTCATAATTCTGGACAGTCTGCGTCCTGGGAACTAGGCTGCTCATTTACATGAACCCTTAGTTCATCTGTGGGTGTTGACATGATTAGGTGGGGACAGGTCATTGCACAATTGCAACATATTTAAAAAATAAAAAACATGATTCTGAAATTTACATTGTTATAAAATGTAAAAAAATAGAACAGTGCTATGGTTTTAGAAATCAAGAGTAAAATCTTATGTTAGCTGAAAATGTAAAGGCGGATATTTGTTTGCAGTGTTTACAATTTTTTTTATTTTTGTCTATTATAAATAAATAAATTATACTTATTACAAATAAAAGATAGCAGAGCCCTATTTGTACAAAATACGCTGAAATGACCCTAAAGTTTCAGAAACCCGCTGTTTGGATAGTTTTGACTTGTAAACAAATAACACAGCGCTGACAGTCCAGTTGCACAGAGAGCGATCTGTGCCCTCTACTGGCCAGCGTTGTAGTCGAGTCACCAGTTTTCAGTGTTCGAGTCCAAGTTCAAGTCACCAAAGACTAGTCCAAGTCGAGTCCGAGTCAAGTCTGTAGCGTATAACCTTTGTACCCACGGACAAGGAATTATTGAACTTGCTAAAAGAACACTTTTACATATTGCTTAACTTATTGGATGTGGATTTACCACCAGTTCCTTCTCTAGACGACTGGACATCGCAGAATCCTGACGCCAGTTGTGGAGTCATAAATTAAGGAAGAATCTTCTTTTAAGACTCCTACAGTCCAACAAACTCCCAAGAGAAAAATGTAAAATTATCAATCTTGGAAACATTGCTTTTGTTTATGCATTGTTTTACCTAAATTTGTTTGTACAAATGATTTTTTAATGTTTTTTATTTAATGTTTAATGAAGGTGGTACCATCAACTAAAGACACGCCTCTGTAACTACAGTAGTTAGTAAAAACTCAGTTCTGAGGGTGTTGGCCCTCCATTCTCTCCAGTTCCTTCTCAGTCTTCATCTTCTCTCAGACTCGTCAGTTTTGGTTTGTCTTGTCTTCATCGTCCTGGGCAATGTCCATGTTTTTGATTCATTATTTTATTTGTGAGATATTTTTTTTTTCATTCAGGATGAAGCTTTGCCCGTCAAATGTTTGGTTTATTTTGCAGCCACAAGTAATCAACTATACTTAGACAAAAGCCTACAAGGAACTCTGAACCTTTTTCGATTGTCATTTTGACTCTGAGAACGCTCTACAGTATTTGCCAAACTCTGATTAGACTGTGGTTAAAATGACACAGACAACAGCCCCTTCTCACAGACAGAGCTGTTTCCTGAACTCTGACCCAAGAAAGCAGCGCTGGCTCTTGGGTCAGAGAAAGATCAGCCGGCACACAGAGCTGTCTGAGGCCGAACCGAAGGAGCTCGGACCAGTTGGTATCAGCACGTCCCGTTGGCCCTCAGCCTCTGGCACCCTCTGACCCACGGCCTCTGACTCCTAGCCTGGTTCTTAAGTAAGATCTGCACAGTTTCACAGAGTTGGCATGAAAACAGAGATTTAACATTACAACTGAACTTAGACCTAACTCTTCTAGACCTTTTCTAAATGTATAAACTAAACAGTTATTAAATGAATCATATCCCACCTTCAATAAGAAAGGTCTATGTTTCAATCCTTAAAATACCACTGTTATGCATTTATAATTTCTAGGTTATGGTTATTATTTTTGCTACTTGTATTTGTTTTTGGTGCATATTCAAATTCCATCAGGTTATTAATTTAGGTCAATAAACATTATTATTTCTCTATGCTTGGTGTGGTTGTTTTACTTCAATATTTTGATCCCTGTCTGTCTACAAACTTATGGTAAACTCTGATTTAAACTTATATGAGGCATCTTTATTAATTATTCTTTTGACTGGTGCCCCGTAACTTTACCTTTAGCTTAATCCTGTTAAGAACATATATCTACCCTTAACCTAAAGGTGGGGAAAATAAATGTACTAATAAGTTTAATATCGCTTTCTTTTTAGTCTTTATGACATACATTTGAGTCAGCTCCATGTTCACACTCACTCAATCATGAAATCCTTTAAATACACTTGGACTTTCCCTGAGCTGAGACAGACTGATCACAATATTAACACTGTCAATATTTGACTCTGAGGGGCCTATGCTCAAACATCATTTTGCAAATTGTTTTTTTTGCAAAGAAAATTTTATTTTTTTGCCAACAAGTATGTGTAATGTTTAAAGATGGAATTACACTGATTCTTAAAAAATTTAAAATGCAAAGACTATATCAACATGTCACCTTTACAGCTTCATTTCTCTTGTTGTTCTGGTTTTACAGTAAAGCCTCTTCCTCCTCCTCCTCACTACAGCAGATGCAGCAGTAGTTTTATGAGCCAGCTGCTTCTTGCTGAGTCCTGTGTGTAACCTATGAAATGACTTCATGAGTGGCGACAGCTTATCTCTCCCAGCGGACGCGATCAATAGACTGGCGCTCTCGCTTTCTTTGTTGACGTGAAACCTCGGACAAGGGCTATCATGTGCACTGTAGTCCGGCTGCTCTGGGTAAACATGTCCCCACGCCCCGCCTCGACCCGGTTCACCAGGGACAAAATGTGGCTTCTTCCCTGTGTGTCCTCTTATATTACTGGATTTATGCAAAGAAATGTGGACTGTCTCCTAAACAAACGGTGCAAAATAGCAGACCTTTTTTTCAGTCATGGGAAAGTCAGTGCATGAAGTCATTTTGTGCCAAGTCATCTCCAGAGGTGAGTGAAGTGGTAAAAATCTGTCCTCATGGGGGTTCAGTCTATACCAGAAGCTTTGGCCAATCACAGCCTGCTCCTGAGTAAAGTAGTGCACCAATTGGTCCACACTGAGGAAGTAATGAACAATAAAGTGTTTTTTTACAGAAAAACAGAACCAAAAGGGAAAAACACGAGAGAAATGGATAAATATTGGGAATTCAATCACGTAATGTGTAACGAGGAGAAGATAATTGCAGGATCACATCAATCTGACACTGACCTCGGAACTAAAAGCTAAAGGTCAGCTTTAAAACTTTGGTTTGTTGTAATGTATTAGTCATTTTCAGTTCTATTTAATGAAATAAAAGAAGGAATGGTCCCTAGGCTCCAGTAACCTGTGACCCCTAACGGGGCTAAAAATAAATGAAGAAATTAGCAAAAATAAATTGTAACATGGTCTATTTTTGTTTGTTTTTATTATGAATTATGAATAAACTATGTACCACATCATATTTACAGTGAAAAACTGGCAACAGCTGCCTTTTTTACCGCTGTTATTATAGTATTTTCCTCTATTATTATATCAATGTGCTAGGCCAAAAAGGTATGTTTTAGGAAAAGTGCTTATGACGTATTTTTTCCTTGTGCTTAATTCGAGTAAATGTACTTGAGTCAAAGTGTCAAGAGTTAAAACAGTAGATATGAGTTGTTGTCCACTCCTGCTGCTGTGGGACAGTTGCACCAGCGCCGTGTGGCTGTCAACATCTGATCATATCTTCTTTGTGGTGATACTCGTCTCGGTGAGAACAGGCTGAACACTGGAGCCACTGGCGTCTACTACAAAACTAGCACTGGTATTATTCTTATTTTGTTTAACCACAAACCAATATTGACACAACACACAGGAAACAGGAGTCCTCTGTTCACATTGCATCACATTTATTTGGTATTGAGTAACAAGAGCGATCAGGTTTAAGCCATTTTATTTTTCTTTCTCAGTGTTTCATTAAGTCCACGTTTCTATCCCTTGTATTGACTTACAGATGACATGATGTTTGAATCACAAATGGAGATGATAAAGACGGCATGCAAAATGATTTCATTAGGATTGGAATAAACATCAGCATTACCCAGAGCTATTAACATGATGCTACTTTTACTTTGTACAAATAAAGTAAGAGACATTTTCCAGCTTTAATCAAACCAGACTTAGAGAAACTTATCCATGCTTTTATCTCCAGCAGGTTAGATTACTGTAACGGCCTGCTCACTGGTCTCTCAAAACGAGGGTTAAGACAGCTGCAGCTTATTCAGAACGCGGCTGCTCGGGTTCTAACCAAAACCAGGAAGTACAACCACATTACGCCAGTTTTAAAATCTCTGCACTGGCTTCCTGTTGCTCAGAGAATAGACTTTAAAACAGCACTTCTGGTTTACAAGTGGTTTAGCTATATAAATAAAATTGCCTTGCATTGCCTTGCCTGTTTTAATAAATACAATATCAGTGGTGGACGAAGTACACAAACCAAGTACTTGAGTTAAAGTACAGATACACTAGGTAAAATATTACTTCAGTAAAATACAAAGTACTCCCTTTTAACTTTCACTTGAGTAAAAGTACAAAAGTATTTGCCTTCAAATGTACTTAAGTATCCAAGTACTATCATTTATTATGGCTATAATGCCCATATCATTTTTGTCAGTCTCTTGCTTAAAAAATTGAATATGCTTTTTGCATGTCATGTAATAAATTTCAATAAATATAGTGATATATTTAAAAATTATTCTTAAAGTAGATCACTACGGAGCCTCAGACATGACATGCAGGAAAAAAATAATCTAAATCGTGCGCACGATTTACTAATTCGTTCCCTCGAGTTTCAAAATAATGCACATAATTTATAAATCGAGGAAGCGAAATAGTAAATTGTGCGCACGTTTTAGTAAATCAAACTGGGGGAAAACACAGTAATGTTAAATCGTGCACAATATTTTTTTTTTTGCATGCCATGTGCAGGGCTCTGTACATCACAGTCTTTGGAAGCTGAACTTTTGAAAAGAATGATCTCGGTTTATAAGCAGCACTCCACTCCACCTTTCAACTGTTTAGCATCATAAGCTGCAGATAAAACTAGTCAAAATTTAATTTATATTCTACCAAAAGTGTTAACATCAATCGACTGTCATTTCACAAAATCAAATCACTCAGTTTAAAATAAATACTACAAACGTTGGTGAAACAGCTAATTAACGTTAACTTAAACACAATGGTGCGAGCTACTGTTAGATTACTCAATAAAAAATGACCACCAGAATGAAAATGGCTTACTTCAATGTGTTTCCTAAGATTGGGAGGAGAATTCCAGTACAAAGAAATTTTACAGTTCCGAGGCAGGCAAAGAAGGCAGTTGAAAATGAAGGACTCTTTTCAACGACTTCAAAATATCACCGCAAATAAGGCCACAGATGTTGTGGCACTGGCACTTTAGATTCAGGAGTTTGTGATTGTTCCATCCGAAGACAATCGGCACTCTCAGAATGATATGCTGTTGCACTGACGCACTAAATAAGCAGTAACCAGGGTTACCAGACCAAGTTCAAAACAGAGCGCGCGCTGTTTCCTGATTGGTGGTTTGCCGTGTGATTGCCCTCTTCAGTTTTTTTCTATCCACTCATAAATAAAAAGGAACGACTAATTTTGCTAAATGTAACTGAGTAAAAAGTAAGATATTTGACTTTGTAAATGTAGTGAAGTTAAAGTAAAAAGTATCCCTGAATGTAAATACTTAGTAAAGTACAGATACTGGAAAAAAACTACTTAAGTACAGTAACAAATTACATTTACTTCGTTACTGTCCACCACTGTAAAATATAATATCTAATAGCACTATCTAAGAGCACTATGACCTTTACACGTTTTCTTATGTATGATCCAGCTTTGAGTTCTACGTGATTGGTTCAGACCAATATATTAGACAGCTTAACACAGAATGGACAGGAAACATGGGGTTAGCAAATGAGGTATGATGAAGAGCTAACTGGCTCAAGTTGGGGTTGGAACACAGGGCGCTCTGCTTTATGTTGTACATTGTCTACCCCCCATATAAAGGATTATTAACAAAGCACAACAATACAATATCTGACTATTCAAAGTGGAAAGTGCCATGTCAGCTGTAGACTGGGGTCTTTTTACATTATGTTCGATGGAAAAAAAAATCCTTGTTGTTTTTTTTTCTGTATTACCTTTGACTCCACTGGTGGAAAGGGCAAAATTGTGTTGGTTCAATGTCCATTTTAATAATACATCCATACTCTTTCTCAAAACCCAGACCTAAACTAACCTCACAGGAACATGCTGTACTTTATTGGTTTAACTATGTACTACATACTTTTACACAACATTTAACAAGGAAACTCACTTTGAAAGCCATATTGAAACCAGACAGCCTGCAGCGCCTGCCTTTTCCTCACATACCTCCGGCCCAATCACTGCGTCTTTGAGTGAAGTGAGAAGACGTGCTGAAATCCCAAAAAAGATTATATCAGAATTACTGTGGCTGCATTGAGGGAAGAGGCCGGTCCATGCCCCGTTCTCACAATAGATGGCCACTTGGCTGGTGTAAAAGGGATCAATATCACGTGCTATTGTGAGAGAGCGCACAAAAAACATGTTTTACATGTTCACAAGCTCACACAGCTAACAAACACAAGTTGTTTTAAGTCATTTTGCCACGATGGCTTGAAGGGCTTGACATTAACTTAATTTGTAAACCTCTCAAATGCAGGTGGATTGCAGCTTTGTAACTCACCAATATGCTCATGCTTAATTGAGGACTTACAGTTGCATTCAGTCTGCATTTTTACAGCTCTGCAAATTTTTGAGAACATTTGAGATCTTTCCAGAGTGGCTCAATGACATTAGGTTCATTGTCATGTTGTAACGTCCAAGTACGTCCCATGCACAGCTTCTGGACTGATATGTGCAAATTTTCCTCCAGTATTTTTGACAAAATTCCCCATTCATCTTGCCATCAGTTTTGTCCAAGTTTCCTGTGTCTTTGTAGCTCACACATCCCTAAAACATCAGAGATCCACCTCCATGTTTCACAGCAGGAATGGTGTACCTTTCATCATAGGCTTTGTTGACTCCTCTCCAAACGTTTATAGTTGTGGCCAAAAATATTGATTTTGTTCTCAAATGACTTTGTTCAATAAGTTTTGAGGCTTGTCTCTGTGGTGTTTGGCGTATTGTAAGCGGGATGCTTTGTGGCATTTGTGTAGTAATGGCTTTCTTCTTGCGACTCGACCATGCAGCCCATTTTTCTTAAAGTGCTTAATTTTTGTGCATATTGAAACAGCCACACCACTTTTTTCAGTGAGTTCTGTATTTTATCTAAAGTTATTTGTGGATTTTTCTTTGCATCCCAAACATTTCTCCTGGCAGTTGTGGCTGAGGTCTTTGTTGGTCTACCTGACCTTGGTTTGGTGTTAATAGAATCCCTCATTTTCCACTTCTTAGTTAGAGTTTGAACACTGCTGATTGGCACACACACTGATTACAAGATAACAGAACTCATGTGAGCATGTTTACCTTTAGCAGCCTTTCAAACCTGCCAAAATCACCAGGTTATGTAAACTTTTGATCAGGATTATTTGGGTAGTTTCTGTTGTCATTATGATTTAAAAAGAGTAAACAAAGTTGTTTTGCAATTAATGGCTTCACCCAACCACTAACTATGAGTGAAAAAAAGTTTTGTTATCATATTTAATCTCTGAAAAATGGCCCCTAAAAATCACAAATTCTGCCGAGTATGTAAACTTATAAGCACAACTGTATATATACTGGTGCACAGGGTAAGTGGGATGGACATAGTGCAAAAGGGAGGAGCTACACAGATGATTGACAGGTTGGATTGCATGGGCCAGCGGTGAAAGCACAATGCCTAATTCTCCTGAAAACAAAAATAAAATGTCTAATTTATAAAATGTTCAATTGGCTTGTTGGCTGACTACAGAGATAATTTCAGGAATATCAGCAGGAATTGTTGCATTTGTGTTACTGATGTGTGTCATACCTAGACATAAGCAATGAAATCGCAACTTAAAACTTAGTCGACAAATGATTTTGAGAATATACGTATATTTGTGGGGTAAAAGTTACGCAGGGCTGCTTTAAATATGACTGAATCTATAATGCCTTTTTCACAAATCATTTTGATTCAGCTAAAGCTAAACATCTTCACAAATGACATTTACATTTGAAAAATAGCACCGCACTAGAATAACTGAATCATGTAGAGATGCTGTATTAGAGATTAGACTCACTAAGTCTACATGATTTTGACTGGAGTGAAAAAAAGGTCCAAATAAAGGTTGTAAATATTAGTCATTGTTTTCATAAGCTTCAACATTTGTCATTGCAAAATTCAGCACAACCTTAGAGTCTGCAGAGTTTACAAAAGTCCTGTCACAAACAGTGTGGATGCTACGTGAAAAGAAGTATGGCCCCTGAACGTTGTTTTAATGTCTCCGCTAAAATCGTACCAAACCTGTGACCGACCGAAAGTAGTCTTGTCTATTTACGCAGACACACAGATGACAACACCCTGCTCAAACAGACATAAATCCTTGTACACACCATTTAACGGCGCTCCCAGATGTCACACAGAGTTTAAAAGTCGGGGTGAGTGCTTACTAATTTATACGAGTGCTCTGTGATTACGTCTCTCTGAGTGTGGATTTGGCTGAGGAAGACATTTGGACTGAGGACAATCTCTGCTCTGTTTATCTCTGGGATGACTTACTTGGCTCTTCTGTATCCAAACAATCTCACAAACGCGCTTTAAATCTGTCAGTTTTGTATTTGGGACAGGTCTGGGGAAAGGCAGCCTCTTTCTTTTTTTTTTTTCCCATATATTTTATTGGAAACAGCATTCAAACAATATTTGCAACGTAATACAGTACAGGTCTCCATTTTTTATATTTTCAGAATAAACAAAACTTCAAAACCAAAGTCCTTTTATGGTTTTTATCCCATGTCCCTCCCCAATACCCACCCTCACGATAGCCAGTCAGACATACAAACAATACCAAATAAGTAGGATAGGAAAACTAAGTAAAAAAAAAAAAAAATTTAGTTAGAGGTTAGTTGCCGATGCCCAGGACTTTGTGCCAGGTTGCTAGGATTAATGGATCAGCAAGACTCATGAGGGCTATGAATCAATTTCCCATATAGTGTAGCTTATGGTGTGGTGGGCAGACAGTGAGTCATAGCGAGGTAGGAACCAATGCAGATTCGTACTAAGTATGCCACTACCGTGACATTTCCCTAGCGGAAAGCTGGTTTACATAATTTAATAGTGGTTTCCAATGAGAATAAAATTTGTCAGTAGCGCCTCTGAGTGTAAACTTTATCTTCTCCAGTTTTAAGAAAAATAACGTATCGCATAACCAAGCTTTAAACGACGGTGGTAGAGGTGACTTCCATAGAGTCAGAATTTTCCGACGAGCAATTAGAGAGGTAAAAGCTATTACATTTATTTGAATTGTTGTCAAATTAAGTTCGTCCGGAGGTCTGCCAAAAATCGCTATGTGGGGGGAAGGACAGATCTTCAAAGCCAGAATCTTTGAGATTGCATCAAAATATAACTGCCAAAAGTTGGATAATTTGGGGCATGACCAGAACATATGGGTCAAGTCGCAAGGGGTCTGAGAACATCTATTACATCCCTCATCTAAGCCACCCGGATAAATCTGGGCCAGCCTGGCCTTGCTAAAGTGAATCCTATGCACCACTTTGAATTGAATGAGACTGAACCTAGCACAACTGGAGGAAGAATTAACTGCTCGAAGGGCTTTTCCCCAAAAGTCGTCAGACAGGGAAATCTGCAGTTCGTTCTCCCAGCAGGTCCTAATTTTGTTTACAGCAGAATCAAAAGATGGGGAGAGTAGGTTATAGAAGTAAGATATATGGCCTTTTGACAAGGTCTCAGCTTTAATAATTAAGTCAATGCCACTTGGCGGTGGGATTTGAGGGAATTGGGGGGAGTGGGTCCTAGCGAAATCCCGTAACTGAAAGTATCTTAGAAAGTCAGAACCGCTGAAATTAAAAGTTATGCGCAATTGCTCAAAGCTAGCAAAGCAGTTGTCAACATACATATCGCCGACATATTGGAGGCCACTCCTAGCAAAAAACTTGAATCTAGGGTCAATTTTAGCGGGAAGGAATAGATGGTTATTGCAAATAGGTGTTGTCTGAGGAAGGGTGAGCCAGCCAGACTTACGTCTAATTTGTGCCCAGATTTTCAGAGTGCCAGTTACTACAGGATTAGACGTATAAAGTGACGGGGATAAAGGAAGGCTACTGCAAGCTAGAAGAGCGAAGAAGAGGAGCATGACTTGGCCTCGATTTGACACCGATTGCTCTGAGCCGAGGTAAACCAAAGCATAATCTTATGAGCATTTGCAGCCCAGTAATAACCAATAAGACTAGGCAGGCCAAGACCCTCAAGGGATCTGCTCCTCTGCAATAGTAATCTACTGGCTCTAGCGTGGTTGCCAGCCCATATAAATGAAGAGATAATACTTCCTATGGCAGTAAAAAATGACCTAGGTAAGAAGATAGGCAGACTTTGGAAAAGATATAGGTATCTGGGAAGTATATTCATCTTAATAGACTGTACTCTTCCGGCCAGGGATAGCGGTAGACGGTTCCACCTCTGAAGATCGGACTTGACTGTTGCCGTTAAGGCAGTGAAGTTCTGTTCTCGCAATGCTCGGACGGATCTTGTGATTGCAATGCCTAAGTATTTGAATCCAGAATTAGATATTCTGAAGGGGACTGAAGACGGGGGTAGTTCCACAGCTAGTTGGTTAATAGCATAGCACTCGCTTTTTGAGATGTTCAATTTATAACCGGAGAACTCGCTAAAGGATTTTAAAACCGAAAGAGCAGGTGGGATGCTGCACTGAGGGTCACGAATGTAAAGTAGAAGGTCGTCGGCGTATAACGATACCTTGTGGTCTGTGCCCCATCTCTGAATCGCCTTAATTCCCTCCTCTGCCTTCAAGGCAATTGAAAGTGGCTCAATAGCAGCCGCAAATAGGAGTGGAGAAAGCGGACATTCCTGTCGAGTCCCACGGAAGAGAGGGAAGTACCCCGAGCGCTGGGTGTTAGTGCAAACTGATGCGCAGGGGGAGGAGTAGAGTAACCTAATCCAAGAAGTAAGACCTTTCCCAAAACCAAACTGTTGAAGGGTAGAAAACAGGTAGGGCCACTCCACCCGATCAAAAGCCTTCTCAGCATCAAGAGACACAACGACTTCCGGTTCTGAAGGAGAATGCGGTGTATGAATGATACTGAGGAGTCTTCTGACATTAGAGAACGAGTGCCTCCCCCTTATGAATCCTGTCTGGTCTTCTGATATAACTGAGGGCATAACTGACTCCATTCTGCGGGCCAGAGCCTTAGCGAGTATTTTAACGTCTACGGATAGGAGCGAGATTGTGCGGTACGATGTACAATTCAGGGGGTCTTTGCCTTTTTTATGAATCAAAGAGATAGCAGCCTGTGTAAGGGTGGATGGCAGGGAGCCCAGACTGTATGAATGATTGAACATTTCTAATAGTAATGGACCTAGTTGGTCTGAAAATCTCTTATAAAATTCGACTGGGTATCCATCGGGTCCGGGGGATTTACCATTATTCATTAGCTGTATTGCCTCTTTGATTTCTGAAAGCTGCAAAGGAGCATTTAACATCTCGCGATCGCAATTTTGGGCATGGTATATTTTTCAAAAAACTGAGACAACTGAGCTTCATCATAGGAACATTCTGACTTATATAACTGAGAGTAGAACTTCCTAAAAATACCATTGATCGTTTCTGGGTCAGATGTAAGGGAGCCCGTTTCGTCTTTTATCTGTGAAATTTGGTTTGAGGCCATTTTGGCCTTTAGTTGATGAGCCAAGAGGCAACTGGCTTTATCCCCGTGCTCATACATGTATGCACACGAAGGAGATTTTGTTCAGCTTCTTTTGTCAAGAGGAGGTCGAGCTCAGTTTGAAGTACCATCCTCTCTCTATATAAGTCAGGTGATTGGTTGATAGAGAGTGAGTTGTCCAAGTCTGCGATAGCTTTCTCCAGTTCTACTCGTCGAGCCTTACGAGCTCTATTTGTATAAGAAGTAAATGATATAATTTTGCCTCTAACAAAAGCCTTCAGGGTTTCCCAGAGAAGGGAAGGTGAAGTCTCGTCGTTTCGATTGGTGTCTAGAAACAGTTTAATAGTCTCTGACAAATACTTGCAAAAGTCCGCCTCAGCTAACAAGAGAGGATCCAGGCGCCAAAATTTGAATCCCTTTGGTTTGTAGTCAAAATGGAGGTCCAAAATAACAGTCGAGTGATCCGAAACCGTTATCGGTGAATATTGGGTGGAGGAAATTGATGGGATAAATGTCCTGTCTACTATTAGGTAATCTATACGTGAATATGTGCGGTGCACATGGGAGAAAAAAGAGTATTGTCTGGTAGAAGGATATGAGAGCCTCCAGGGGTCAACATAGCCATACCGGTCCATGAAGGTGGAAAGAGTAGCTGCCATTTTTGAGAGCGGGACAGGTTTCGGATTAGATCTGTCTAGTACCGGATCTATGACGCAGTTCATATCCCCTCCTAGCACCAGTAAGTGAGAATTCAAGTTTGGGATAGAAGACAAAAATGATTTCATGAAAGAATCATCGTCCCAATTAGGGGCATAAACCGATGCTAAGATAACTGGTTTTTGATAGAGTGTGCCCGAGATGATAACATAACGGCCTTTGGAATCTGTAATTGTGGTGTCAGGTACAAAGTCAATCCTAGATCTTAACAATATTGCTGTACCCCTTGTTTTCAAATTAAATTTGGAGTGAAAGATCTGTCCGATCCAGGGCCTTTTTAATTTTCGGTGGTCAGAGTCACACAAGTGTGTTTCCTGCAGAAGTATTATATCGGCATTTAAATCTTTAATATGCGTCATAATCTTAGTACGTTTCGTCGGAGCGTTCAACCCACCAGTATTTAGTGAAATAATCCTCACTGCCTGCCCACCATTTGCCCCCGTTTTAGTCACTCCAGCCATGACGTGGAGAACCATTGCAACGTATCAGAGACGCCCTGGGATGTGAGAAACAAATAGAGAAAAAGCAAAGAAGCATCTGTGCAACAACAACCAACCTCAGAATAAAACAAATAATTAGAACAGTCCCCACAAGTAATAAACATATAAATAAAGGTTCCCCAAAATGAAAAACACTGGCTCTCCCACATTGTTCCATTCCTCCCACCCCGATCGATGTGCAAGAAAAATCTAGGTCCCCCCCTTGACCCACCCCAACACTTCTCTCCGCCCCCGTCATCCCTTCCATACTTACTCTACCTGTAGGCACTTCCCTTTCCATATCAGATCTTTTTCTTCTCCTCTCAAACCCACATCTCTAGTTATTAATTAAACCCCAATAACCAAAATCAAGAATACAAATAAAATGTCAGCCATTGTGTACTTTATACTATATCAGCGAGCGGCAGAGTTTGCTCCAGGAATATCCTATAACTGTGTAAACGAATATGAACAATACCATTATAGAACTAAGAAGTCATAGAAATTAAGAGGAGCCTGAATTGGATTTATGAACTCATCCAAAAGTGTAGCCTATAAAAAATAAAAAATTTAAAAATTGGTGCAGACGACTAAGCTATGGTACCTGTAATATGATGTGGTAACATACGATATCGTCACCTTTGAGATGGTTAACATTAACCTACAGCTAAAAATAAAATAAGATATAAAGTTAAATATAAAGATAAATAAAAATCAAACCAAAAATAAATAAATGTATAAGCCTGAATTAACAACATATAGTGTCGGAGTGCACTACCGACTCATTTAGCACTAACGCTGTCTCCGGTCCAGCATCTGAAAGTGGCCTGTAACATGATGTATCAATCACCACTACAACGAATGTAAACATTAGGCCGTAGAGTTAAAAAAAAAAAAAAAAAAACGCCAGACAACATCAACTCAACAACATTAATAATTTAAAGAAAAAGAAAAGGCAGACTTGGCCATATAAAGTGTCCGAATGACATGTAAACTCAGTTTACTGTGCTTCTGGTCCAGCATCTTCAAAGTTTAATGTTACCCTTCCAAAGTTATGAAGTGTCATCCACTGGGCCACAGACCTTTAGCCTGCTAAATAGCTGCTATTTGACTCAAAAACTAACTGGAGGCTCACCTGCTCAACACTGTCTGTAACCCGCATTGAGGCTAAGTCGATCTTTAACGTTGGTGCAGCCAGCCGATAGTCTCGCTAAAGTCAGTTAACGTTGGTTGGGCTCCGTGTCTGGATTCTGCTGGTAGTTTGACACAAAAGTCGTGGCTTCCTCAGGTGAGGCTAGCTTCTTCTTAGCTCCGTTGGGTAACGTAATCTGCAAGCGGGTCGGGAATAGAAGAGATGGTTTGAGGCCCAGGTTGTATAACGTTGACATGGCGTCACGGTACTTAGCACGTTCGAGGACCTCCTGCGTGTAGTCTTCATAAATGTGTACCGGCGACCCTCGGTATTGGAGATCGCCTCGTCTCTTGCGTGCCTCCCTTACAATCATCTCCTTTATCTGGTACCGATGGAGGCGAATGATTACTGGCCGCGGCCGCGACCCCGGTTGTGGCTTAGCAGTGAGCGCCCGGTGAGCTCTGTCCAGTTCAGGCGTCGATGAAAGGGTCTGTTGGCCGAGCAGTTCTACGAGGAGTTCTGCAAAAAAGATTGTAGGCCGCGGACCTTCAATAGATTCTGGAAGTCCGATTATCCTAATGTTGTTTCTGCGGCTGCGGCTTTCAAGATCTGACGTCTTCAGCCTCAGCCTAGCATTACTCTCGGCTAATTCCGCACACCTATCCTCCAGAGCCTGAATTCTCTGGTCCTGTAGTTCAGCTCCAGACTCCAAGGAGTCAATTCGTTGACCGTGCTCCGTCACCACAGCCTGTGTACAGTCCAATTTCGCCTCCAAAGCCGAAAAAGTAGTTTTGAAATCGCGGATATGCTAGCTCTGTGTTCCTCCAGTAAGCTCGCGATGCTAGTAACGCAGGTGTTGTTACATGCGGCTGAGGCTTCTCCCTCGGTGCCCTTTTTGACATTCTTCCCCGATTTTGACATCGTGCCTGCTTGTATTAACTTAATATAGTACACTATGTTGTTTTAGACCATTGGGGTTAATGAAAAAGTAAACTTTTAGAAAAAAATTGTGGGAAGGCGAGACCACCCTACTGTTCACATGCTCACCTAACCGGAAGTCACCAAGGCAGCCTCTTTCAACACATGAGCTTGTAACTTGTAATGGATCTAGTAACGCTAAAAATGGAACAGCAGACAAACATAGTCTTAGTCTCTGGATTCATGTTTTCAATGGAAAAGAGAAGAGTTATAAAAATGTATTAACTGAAATTTACACTTGTTGTGTAGGCTTTTTTTACGTGCGTATATTTAAAAGCATCGATCACACCAGAGGCTTAACGTGCCACTGCTGCTACACAGCTCTTCTCTCTCTTTTGCCTCTTCTTTGTACTTTTGCTGATATTTTTGCTTTTTCGAATGGGTATGTAACTAAATTATCAACTAATTTATCCCAGATAATATTTTATTAAGTAAAATAATATTTATGACAAATAAGGATTAGTGTGTTTAAGCATCGTTTTGGCTTAAATTGAACCCAGACAACACTTTTAACTAATCGAGTTATAGAAAATATACTCACAATTTTTTGTGACTTTATTTGTGCAAATAGCCCCAAGTAGAAGGTGAACACTGGCCTTTCTTCTCTTGGTCGATAACGTGCTAGAGGAAGAGAGAGGAGTGACATGCTGTTCGTTATATGCACGTATGCCGGCTTGCCTCTTTTTCACCGGCCAAGAAACCTGATTGAACACTTCACCAATCAGCCCTTGACAGGTCAGAACGGGCTCTCCTCAGACTGACTACCTGTGTCTACATGCTTATTCATCCACCGTCATGGCTAGACAAGTAGATCAAAAGATTTTCCAAACTGCAGCTCCTGTGGGTTGTTCCCAGTCAGCATTGGTCAGGACCTACAAAAACTGGTGAACCAGGGAATTCGCAGCTCTAAGATTTATCACCAATCTTAAAGCATTCGCTCATCACTGTCTACTTTACTTCACTGTTTCATACGAATCTATTTCAGGTCTTCATTTATCATATCTACAGTCATATAGCATTAAAAAACCAAGCAACTGCAGTTTTCAGTTTCAGGACCAATGTTAAAACTGACACTCTTTCAAAGACTTTAACAAATATTAGACAGTGTTACAAATTTGAGACTGTTTTTTTCTCCATCTATTTTATATGTAGTTCTTTACAAACCATCCCAACAATGTCATGATTTTATTAATGAGTTTACTGAAATGCTTTTGGTTATTTGCACAGAATTTGAACAAATAGTCATATCAGGTGATTTTAATGTGCATGTGGATAATGTTTGTGACAGAAATGCCAAAGAACTTTCTACTATTCTTGATACTTTTGGTCTTTGTCAGCATGTTAATGAGCCGACCCATAACAGAGGTCACACTCTGGACCTGGTCATTACTAAAGGTGTTCATATTTCAGATGTCACTGTGATTGATGTTGCTCTATCTGATCATTCTTGTGTCTTTTTTCATCTGTCCATAATTCCAAAAGTTGCTGTTGGACCTACTGTTATAAAAAACAGATACATTAACGATAACACCAGGACACAGTTTATGGAGGCAATCAGGTTTGAAAATGCCTCGTCAGGTCAAGTTGATGATTTGTTGAATTGTTATACTTCAGGTGTTTTAAATGTTATGGACACCATTGCTCCTGTTAAGGTTAAAGTGATCAGGACGAGGCAGAAGGCTTCATGGAGCAATGCTCACTCTGTCAGGGCACAGAAAAGGGAATGCCGAAAAGCCGAAAGAAAATGGCGTAAATTGAAACTCTTAATTCATTATGAGGTATACAAAGAAAATTTGCATGTTTTCAATCAAACTTTGCAAAAAGAAAGAGAAATATTCTTCTCAGAGATCATCAACAACAATAGAAACAACTCGCCTGTTCTGTTTGCTACAGTGAACAGATTAACAAACCCCCCAGCTCCATTTCCACCAGAATTAGTTTCCACCACTAAATGCAATGAGTTTGCATTGTTTTTCAACGACAAGGTTCAAGGCATTAAACATGTGATACAGTTCAAAGGGCATAAAACAACACTGCAGCCACCTAGGAGACACTTGGTTGGTTTAACACATTTTATACAAATTAATGACAGAACAATTGAAAAAACTGTCTCCAGCCTGAGTTCATCCACCTGCTGCCTCGATGTTTTACCCACTAGATTTCTAAAATCAGTACTAAGCAGTTTGTTACCACAACTCACTGATATAGTCAATAATTCCTTACAGTCTGGAACATTTCCAAGGGCCTTAAAACTGCTGTCATTAAGCCTCTCCTAAAGAAGAGCAGTCTTGATGCTACAGCGCTCAACAACTATCGGCCCATATCAAACCTGCCATTTTAAGGGAAAGTCATCGAAAAAGTTGTATATCAGCAACTTAATGACTTTCTATTACTTAACAACTGCTTTGATCCTTTTCAGTCAGGATTCAGGCCACATCACAGACTGAGACTGCACTTATCAAAGTCACAAATGACATCCGTATGAACACTGACGCAGGCAAAGTCTCTGTCTTAGTTCTGTTGGACTTTAGTGCTGCGTTTGATACAGTGGACCATGAAATCCTGACACAAAGATTAGAGGACTGGATAGGTATCACTGGAACTGCTCTTAAATGGTTTCAGTCCTATCTTGAAGACAGGAAGTACTTTGTTTCGGTTGGTAACTGTGTGTCAGACCAAATGGCCCTGACATGTGGGGTTCCACAGGGGTCTATCTTGGGACCTCTATTATTCAATGTCTACATGCTTCCTTTAGGCCAGTTAATACACAGCTGTGACGTATCCTACCATAATTATGCAGATGACACTCAGATTTACATTTCACTCACAGCAGGTGAAAATGGACCAATCCATTCACTGTGTCACTGCATCGAACAGATTGACACGTGGATGCAAAATAATTTTCTCCAACTGAACAGAAACAAGACTGAACTAATCATCTTTGGAACAGAAACAAAGAGAAAGTGTCAGCAGTCACCTCTTGTCTCTTTCTCTAAAATCTAAAAATCTGGTTAGAAATCTAGGGGTCATCATGGACTCAGACTTGAATTTCCACAGTCACATTAAGTCAATTACATCATCTGAATTTTATCACCTTAAAAACATTTCCAGAGTCAAAGGGATGATGTCTCAACCAGACTTAGAGAAACTTATCCATGCTTTTATCTCCAGCAGGTTAGATTACTGTAACGGCCTGCTCACTGGTCTCTCAAAACGAGGGTTAAGACAGCTGCAGCTTATTCAGAACGCGGCTGCTCGGGTTCTAAACAAAACCAGGAAGTACAACCACATTACGCCAGTTTTAAAATCTTTGCACTGGCTTCCTATTGCTCAGAGAATAGACTTTAAAACAGCACTTCTGGTTTACAAGTCTCTAAATGGTTTAGCACCAGAATATATCTCTGACATGCTAGTTACTTATGAACCTCCTCGGACTCTGAGAACATCTGGGACAGGCCTTCTGCTCGTGCCCAGAGTTAGAACTAAACAGGGTGAAGCAGTGTCTAAGTTTCATGCAGCAAAAATCTGGAACAGCCTCCCAGATGAAGTAAAACAAGCCTCAACTTTAACAATGTTCAACCTTCCTCTTTAGCTCCGCCTACACTACAACCTAAAGTGTTTGTTTTTTCTTTTATCTGCACTCTTCTTTTTAAAATGTTTTTAATTTTTTCTTATGTTTCTTAATATAAATCTTGTAAATTGTCTTTTATTCCTGTAAAGCACTTTGAGTTAGCCAGTGTATGAATTGTGCTATATAAATAAAATTGCCTTGCCCTGCCTTGCCTAGTATAGTATCGAGGTTAGCTGGATGGCTAAGTAAACAAACAACAACGCTAAACCTAGTGGTCCTAGTTTAACAAACTCTATTGCTCTTTTGAAAACAACTTTACTGTAAATCAACACTCACTAATATTGTTAAAGAGGAAGTGACTTGTCAGTTTTAACATCGCAGTGTGAAGAAGCAGTTGAAAAAAGATAATCCGAGGCAGTCTGTTGTCTTTTTTAAAAAACTCACTAACACTGATTATATTTGACCAGAGTTGAATCGTAGTATACAATGCATTTGGCTGCTATAATCAAATAGTTTGACAGTAGCTGATTCAAGTCGAACAGTGTGACTTGTAATCTTATACAATTACAAACCTAACCCTGGAACTGTTTTTCAATATATGCTCAAGTTGTTGGTTTTTGCCTTACAGACCATGTTTAGGCCAGAGTCAAATTCAGGGCTGGTTGGGGCTTACATTATGAACACATGGTAGTGAAAAATGATCAGATTAATTTGCCTCAGCTGCATATTACGTTATGCATGTTGAATAGTAAATTTATAAGATTATGTCTGGGTTCTACTGGAGTGTTTGAATCAAAGCTTGGGTCTCAAACCAGAAAGAAAATAGAAATCCATTTTCTGTCTAATGTTTCGGACTATCATTTGCGCAGCAGCTGTAACAGAGTAATTAAGGACTGTGGGACCTGGATACTCTTACTGAACAGTGGCTGCATGTCTTGGATCTTCCACCTCATTTATCTCTGTCACCAGCCTCTTTTATGATCAACATTTCCTCTGGATCATGTCTCAGAGCCATGGATATCAAGTGACCTCGGTAATAGAAAATATCTGTATGTATGTTTGTATGTATGTAAAACACATTCCTTCTTTTTAGATACCTAAGTTAATAGCAGGAGGTTTGGAGTTATTTGGAGCGGCAAGGTGATAGAGGTGCAATACTCACTAGAGTGAGCAGGCCAAAGGTTGCAGGATTGTGGAGATAACAGCGTAGAATGAGCAGGTCGAGAGAAAATCTTTGTTGAATTTTTGGATTGTTGGAGAAGGATTGGATGATCATGCATGCAAGACGGTCATGCAACCCTTTTAGGGCTAAACCTTTTAGAAGCCGAGTGCAGCCTTAAAAGCACTTAAACTGTCTCCAGATCTTGAGCCTTGGGTAAGTCGGGGTCAGTGGTGAAACCAGAGGACCCATTAACAATTCACTCAGACACATAGAACATGCAAACTCAACCCCTCAGAATCTTCTTGCTGTAAGGCTACAGTGCTAACCACCTTGCTACTTTGAGGTATATTTGTGACATTGAAAACAAGAGGAATCTACAAACCAGTCCTGGGTTTTGAGTCCTATCCAAAGCCCCCAATCTGCCTTGTGTCTGTTGAGTAAAAGCTTACCAAAAACATATTTTTTTGGGAATGGTACAGGTTGACTTAGTATGGATCAGTTTCCATTACCGAAAGGGATGCAAAGTGTCCCATGAAAGCATACCGTTCTATATTGGTAAACCTTTGGCAGTCAGAATGGTCTGCTTTTTAAAAAGACTAGATGATCCGTGCAACAAGTAAAGCGGAAAACACTTAGCAACAGTGTGATCTCAAATGAAGCCTGTCTTGTTCTTGTAAGAAACGTGTAGTAAGTCACATACTGTCAAATATATACTTTGCACATCATTTTGATCACCCAGAGCAATACTTCAACACCATAACAACATTTTTTGGAGACTAGGTTGCTTTGCTGCTTCCTCTGTCACACGGATACACTTCATCAAATGGTCACAGTACAAACTATGCATCTGGAAGACTGGCTAATCTTTAATACAGAGATTGAACATTAGAAGCAGATCTGTTTTCCGGCTCCTCCAAACAGAGAATCCCTCTCCCAGATCCTCGGTTAGGAAAATGTTTAGCGGTCGAGGTTGGCTTCCTGTAATTACTCCATTATTTACGTCCCGCTGTTGGGGAGACAGTGGGGCAGGGGGCGACCCGGGATTTACCAATGTTGCAATGGGAAAATTGGGCCAGAATTTCAGACATGTCAAGCGCATGTTTTCCAAAAACCCACATGTAACACTTAATCAAAGCTACACTGAATGTCCCGGCTGTTTGATACTAAGCTTGAAACTTGTGTGAGACCCAGCTGCAAAATTAATTTCTGGTCTGACCCCACACACACAGTAGTCATGCTTTAATGGAGTGGTCAATCAGACAGAGTGGGAGCAGTGAGGCAGGCTTTCTATTGAGTTAGCGCAGACATTAGCACCAGGCCTGTCTCTGGCCGTAGACTGTCTACATCTCTGGACAAAAAGGCAGGGCCGTGCAGTGGCGTCCAATCCCACTGACCGATCATAACCCAATTGGACTGATGTAACTGGTTTTCCAGCCCATTCAATCAAATTAGCTTGGAGCCAGCCGCACAGAAATAACTGTCAATATCATCTGCTCTTTTGCTCCTTTTCGGCGGATTTCCTGATGGATGCTGATGAGCTGTGGAGGAATGTGGAGGATAGGAGGAGACATCAAGTCTGAGGTGTGTACAAACCCAGAGTCCATTTCAATTTAATTCTTTTCTAATACCAAAGTCTATATTTTATTTTCAGTGGTCCAAAAGTAGAGCAAACTTCCAGATTAATCTTTGTACAGCAAAATATGCAACACACTCAGTTTTTCCATAGAAGTGGTGATTTGTGGGTTATGTAAATGGCATGTTTGGTGGGTCATTTTAAAACATTTACAGTAATTAATGATTAATTAATAATAAATATTCAGAATATGCACTGACCTTTGCATTGTCTGCAACTGAAAATGATGACAGGTGAAGCTAATAGCCATTCCATTCCATCTTCTTCCTCTGATCTGTGGCCGGGTCAAGAGGGGCAAAGGTCAAAGCAGAGACTCCCAGACTTTCCTCTTTCCAGACACTTCCTCCAGCTCTTCTGGGGAGATACCAAACTGTTCCCAGGCCAGCCGAGAGAAATGGTCCTAGGATCTTCTGTCCTTGGCATAACCTTGGTGCCATATTGATAAACCAACTGCTGTTGACAAGACCATGTCTGTGATTGACATCTAGGGCTAAATCAGGACGTCTGGTCAACTAACCTTAATCAAATTCCTGTTGTCTATAATACAATCTAAAAAAAGCTACTGACAACCAGTGTTGGTCATCTTACTTCAAAAAAGTATTTAGTTACAGTTACAAATTACTTCTCCCAAAAAGTAATTGAGTTTTTTATGTTCTATAAGGGTATTACGTTCTATAACAGCTTAAATATCAAAGATGTTTAAATTAACTGAAGACTAAAAACACTATATATAGTATTTTAGAACATTTGGTATTTATTTCAACTCAATAGATTGCAGTCTGCCATAGGATATACAGAGAAATAAAAACATAGAAAAAATAAATACTGAAAATAAAATTCAAGGGTAAAATTAAGTCACACAAATGTAAACTTGTGTAAAAAGAAACAAAGGGAGACCTGGCCATTAAGTAGTGCAAATCTCTGTACCTGTAAATTATTGCACAATAAACAAAACACAATCCAACTCTCTCTGTAGATTAACATGTTGTTCATTCTCAAAGAAAATGAATAATACATTAATCTTTTCTAAAATACTCCTCTCATCTAACAACTAAACCAGTGGTTGTTGCTGTAAAATCGAGCGTTGTTTGTTTTAACAGTGGCTCTGTCTCCTTCACTGGAACTCACGCAGCTGCCTTTGGGGTTAGCAGCAGCAACAAGTGTTGTGTTAGCATGTGTTGATGTGAGGTGCTTCATAAGATTGGAGTTACTTGAGGCAGACGTGGATAAAGTCTTTTTTTCCTGGACATAGCATGTTACAGAAACATTCTTGCCTTTAATTTCAATTAATGAGAAGTAGTGCCGGTACTTCCAGTTCGAGAACGCCACCTTTGATTTTCCCCGGCTCCTCGCCATTGTCGCTGACGCTGTCTTGTGTTTAGTGGAAGTCAGAGCGTGCAGTGAGACCGTGTGAGCCAATCATCGCTTTTGCAGTGGTGTCATCATCCCCCCGCTCTCTCCAGCAGCAGCTGATGTGTAGCCAAAGCATGACATCTCGCGCTTTATTCAACCAAATTGTAGTAACGCTACACTTTCTCAGTAACGATAACGGCGTTACAGCGATGGGAAAAGTAATTAATTAGATTACTCCGTCACTGAAAAACTAACACCGTTAGTACCGTTTTTCATATATATATATATGAAAAATACATTTGGTCATTTGAATAATTTGTCAAAGCATATACTTATTAAAAGTTGTTGGATTCCCTAAACCACCAAAAGTCAGTTGTTAGGTTTAAATTGGGTTTTGCTCATTTGCAAAAAAAAAGGCTCTAGAATCTCTAACCTGACCTCACACTCCTCTGGGGGCACCCTGCATGTTGTGATGTGGTGGTGGGAAAACCGGAGTACCCGGTGGAAACCCACCTCAGCACGGGGAGATCATACAATTGCAACACAGAAAGGTCCCGGGACTTGCTCTCTGGACCTTCTTGCTGTGAGGCAACAGTGCTAACTCTGAGAGAGAAAATCCATCCCATAACCTTTTTGCATCTCCCATAACTCTGTCAGGAACTGATCTTTACAGTTTGTACGTTGGCTTGTAAACTGACAATTCGGGACTTGCTCTCTGGACCTTCTTGCTGTGAGCAACAGTGCTAACTCTGAGAGAGAAAATCCATCCCATAACCTTTTTGCATCTCCCATAACTCTGTCAGGAACTGATCTTTACAGTTTGTACGTTGGCTTGTAAACTGACAATTCCTGGAGTATATTCCCTCATTTGCAATCCCGCCCCTTGTTTTGGTCTAAGCCGCTGCACTCTGACTCATGCTGTAGTGTCCTGCCGGGCCCGGGGTCGATGTTGACTGTTCCTCTCAGTGTGGCCCCCGGTGCTTCAGGAAGTACAGGACAGCTCCCTCTGCTCTCCTCAGCGACCTGTGAGGACCTCAAGGTGGCACTTCCCCTTCACATTACCGAGCTAAAAATACAGAGGCCCCTGGATCATGTGACGGGGGAGGAAGGAAGCTGCTTTTCCTCTCGGCTCTACACTTATTTATCATCCCATCCATTTAGTCTGCTGTCTACACTGTAGCTGCTATGTGCTCTAAACTCAACAATTGTAAGTGAACCTTCTCATTTTTTGAGCCAGTGTTAAATTCCTTAAAGACATTAGTGTGACTTGCTGTCTTTTTAAGGTGGAATGCCAGCTTGGAAAAAATGGTGGTGTTTTTTGTTTCTGGAAATTGTTGACCTTTTTGAAGATGATCTGCATAAATCCTACATTTGATGCTGAAAAATGACTGAGTTGGATAAGTGAATCTTTTTTGTTTGTAATATTGATCCTACATTTACACTATTTACTACTCTTTTTCTCTTTGTAACTGTGTTTTCCTTAAGCCATGGCAAATTGTTTGCCCACTGGACTGGACTCCCACGAGGCACCAGAGTTTGGACTCTAGACATAACATAACATATGTCATAGATATAACTGAGGTCATGTTGTGTTTAAAATAAAATTGAAAGAGAAAATAATAAAAAAATTTCTTTTTATGTATTATTATTTTACAAAGAGAAAGTTCAGTTCGCTCACATCTCAATTCCAAAAGATCTGGACAGAACACTGGAAGTGGTTGGTGTTCAATCAACATAATTTTATATCAGTTCTAATAATTTTTTTCTTTTCTCTGTCTTTTCCACAGTGACTGCAGAAAGGCAGCAGAATGAGCCCAGCAGCAGCAGCAGCAGAGTTTCCTCCAGCTCTGCAGACGGGGGACAACAGTCTGAGGCTGCAGGACCATGTGCACTTTTCTGCAGTGGTTCACTAGAAGACAGTTGTGGAAGTTTGAGGAAGATGTTGAATGCCACATAAATGAGAGATCATTTCTATTGCATCTTCTTCCTCTTCCATTAGGAGTTGTCAGAGGGCCTTTCCCAGCAGCTCCGGGCCTGAGGCAGGCAGTGGTCAGTTATGTAGTTGCAGAGCTGCTAGGTTCAGGAAAATTTCTAGGAAAATACTATCGCTTTACTGAGATGGTTAGTTCTCTTTTGGCTTTGTATTTATTTGGGAAAAATCGTTTTTGTTGTGGTTTAGTTGTTGTTTTTTGCGTCTCCCTCCTCCTGTACTTCAGCAGAGCATGTGTGTGGCAGGGGCGTGGCTGGCTTCTCCCAGGGCTGCTTCCACTCTCCTCCTCATCTCTGATCTACTCACCTTCACTCGGCAGATGATTCTGTCTAGTTTGGTAGTGCGCATTAATATTCTCACTATGTTTTGGAATATTTTTGGACTAGCTTGTACCTACCTGCAGCTTTCTCTGTCTGTACATGCTAACGGGCCAGCTCCCTGCCTCCTCTGTCTGCTCAAGTTTTTGTTCTAATAAATTGTTGAACTTGGCCTTTGCCTCTGCCTCTGCTTTTGGGGTCCACTTGTAAAAACATTAGTTTTGCCTCCAAAAAGCAGTTTGAGTTCTGCACCTGTAAATGTTCTCAACCTTTTTGTTATAGCTCTATTATAATTCAATATCATTTTAATTTGTTATTTTCAAAACTACAACTAGGACTACATCTTGCTTTGGCTTAGCGCTAAGCAATGACCAAGTCTAAACTAAATGTAAAATACCAGAACAAACAATAAACTGGACTGGATTAAACAAGAGACAAAATTAAACATGGTGATCAGGTCATTTTTATACCAAGGATTTTATTTTGTAAATTTTTTACTGAGTATTAAATATTTCATTATTTCAATAGATAAATGTTACTTTAAAATGTTAATACATTTTTATTATTTATTAAGTAGGTGTTTTTGGAGATGTGGTGAATGGCACAAAAACAAAGGCAAAACTGGTGAATGGTGAATGAAAACAGCACCTTGGTCAGCTGAGGATGTTTTAAATGTGCTTTATGAATAAACGGGATTCTTGCTAGTGTTTTTCTCACTAAAACGACCAAAGTAACTCAATGTGTTTTACAGAAATGACACAAAAGTCGTAGCAAAAAGTAAACATGGAAGAAAGAAAAAATAATGAAATAAACATAATAAACAATTGTAAAAAAGAATAAATAAACATGTGCACAGCATGAACAGATTTATTACATTTGTTGTTATTAAACAAGTGAGAAAAGGTGTGTTTTGAGTTGAATTTTGAATTTGAATTTTATTATTGTTTTTTATGATGTTTCGAAGTGAGTTCCATTTTTTTTTTGTTCATCAATGGGAGTGCTTCTTTCTCAGGATTGATCATGTGATTGACCAAAGACTCGGTATCTGCTGAAAATAACTAACTATTAAAACCCTTGATAATAAAGGCAGGATGACGTCTAAATGTGTCAGAATGTATTAGAACTGTATTTTAATATGCTGTTAGAGGATTAAAGACTTTTCCTCACATGCAAGTAAAAAAAAAGAAAGAAAATGCATACTCTCTGTTTAAACCTCTCTTAGAAGATATTTGTCATTCTCAAATTTTTGACAAATTCCAATTGTTTGTTGTTAAATGATTAAGTATTACTTTTATTTCTAGTCTTACCCCGTCAGTGCTCTACCGCTTCTAAAGAAATGTGCCATTATTTACCTCAGTTATTTTGAATGGAAAACTCTTTTGGCTGGAGAAAAATCCCAAACCCACTTCACCTCTGAGGACAGGAACACCCATGACATGGAAAACTCTCTGAAACCAACCATGCAAATAAATAAGTCATTTAAACTGACAGTAAACATGGCCATAAAATGGGTGGACAGAGCTGTGAGGAGCGGCTTTTACTTCATACGCTGTGGGTTTCCAACAACTAATGCGCCATTAATGCCTGGACACTTTCTCACAAATATGACATTAGTGAGCTGCACTTTATGGCAATAAAAAATAAAAAGAGAAAAGAAGTTGGCTGGGATCTCTGTTTTTGGTAAATAGTGAGTTTGTGGTCCTGCATTAAAAGATTTCTCTTGTCAAACAGGATGGCACAACATGGCTCAGGGACACAAAACTTTCAACACAAAATTAGCTTCATTACTTTAACACAAGTGTATTTTCAACATCCTCTGCTGAAGTTTAGCAAAATATAAGTGGAAACTCAAAATAATTGGCTTATTTATTTTAATAAATGTCAGCTAATCCTCTTTAAACTGTAACTATGAAAGAATTGTGACGAGGTGATTCATTGCCCATTTTGCTGGTCTTCAGGTTCAGAGTCATTTATTTTAAAATAACTCATTTATTCACATCAGGCTTTCAAGAGCTCGAGCAAGCCCCTGGTGATGGATGCAAAAAAGTTAGTTTCATTGGCAGACAACCTCTATATATTCAAAATTAGACATAGACCTTCCTTTCGATAAAGTCTAAAGTTACTGCTAAAGAGCAGTCGTCCTTCAACCGGAAGGTAGGCGGTTCGATTCCCGCTCTCCCCACAGTTCATACAATCGTTGTGTCCTTGGGCAAGACACTTAACCCACATTGCCTTCAGTGACACAGCACTGGTGTATGAATGTGTGTGATTGTTGCTCTGGTGAATGTGTGAGAATGTTCGGACAACGGATGGAAATTAGCCTACGACTACAATCTGGCATGTTTACATTCATGTGTCTCATGTATGTTCAATAATATGCACTGTCCCAATCAAATAAATAAATTGATAATAATAATTATCAGTCATGCCTCCTCGTACCTTACACACACCACGCCCACTTAGATCAGATATCACTTGTCAGCCGTAGGGGTACCGAGGGTCATCCTTTTAGCTTCAACAATTATTCCCAAGATGGCAAAAGGAGAACAGCGTGTTGCAAGACATGCGACATTAAAATCACAGACAGCCAGATGACAACCCCCAATTTCTTTCGTCATTTGAAGAGTCATTGTGCCCAGTAAGTGCTTGTCAATTTGTTAATATGTTATCTAGTTAGTAGTTAGTTAGCCATTAACCCTCATATCGTGTTAGGGACACGTTGGCAAAATAGTTTTAATTTATTTAAAAAAATACTTCCTGTGATCTGAGTGGTATGAGACTTAGCTACTTTTCCTAAGTTTGCATCTTGAACCTGAAAATTACTCAATTCTACAATGTTAAAGGGTTAGTTCACCCAAAAATGAAAATTCTGTCATTAATTACTTACCCTCATGTTGTTCGACACCCATAGGACCTCCGTTCATCTTCAGACACAGATGAAGATAGTTTTGTTGAAATACGATGGCTCAGACAGGCCTTCATTGACTTCATTGTCATTTCCTCTCTCAAAACCCATAAAAGGCACAAAAGACGTCGTTAGCCAATCTCACTACAGTGGTTCTACAAACATTTTATGATGCAACGAGAATAGTTATGCAAGTATTTATAATGCAAATCCAAATTATTGTAATTCACTGACAGTTACTTAAATCTTGTCTTTTCACTTTATTAAGATCAGATTCTGCAGGTAAAATTACAATTATAAGGTGACTTGACTTGGACTTGACCTACTACAGGACTTGACATAGCCTGTGACTTGACTTACCCAGGAAAAAAATACTTGAGACTTACTTGAGACTTGCACATGTGTGTTTCTGCTATTGGACAAACATACAAAAACAAATATATAAAAGTATTTAGTGTGTTAAGTCCAAATGCCTACATTTACTTTATGATGATAATATACCAATAATATCATAAGTCATATTTTAGGTTTATTATAAAAAGCAATGGAATTATTATTATTTATTTTTTTACCAGATCTCAAAATAGTATGATTTATGATGATGACTATATAGAATAATTCTAAATTTATCCAGGTTTAAAATATAATAAAATGTTTACAAGTTAAGTGACATTGTCGCCAGATAAAACAAATTATAATTCCAAATAGGACTCCTTAATTATGTAAATGTGGGTTTTGAATGTAACCATGTTCAGGTGTCTCTTTCTCTAAAAATGATGATTGAATGAGCATATATTATTGTAATGTATTGTAATTCAAGGAGCATTGTGTAAAATAATGATGTATATACTTTTTCAATTGCCTACTGTCCTGGAAAAGTGCTATACAACCCAGTGGAAGGAGTGGTTTTAATCCCAAACTGCAGTGTGCATGTTCACAAAACAGAGACGTATGGGTTACAGCCTCTTATGTGCAGACAAGAGGAAACTGTAAATGCTTGGACAGAGCACTTGACGAGCCACACCCCACACCTGTTCCAGGTCTTCAACAAAATAACAACTTGTTTTCTGAGTCAAAAAAATAATTTACTGTCATGTTCTAATTGATTTGTGACTGCAGTCCTGCACTGACTGGTCTAAACCTGGTCCTGCAAGGATCTTAGAGTTTTATGTAAAGGTGCAGAGACAAGCAGGTTTAAAATTAATGAGGTTTTGAACACATAGCATTTCCACAACACATGAGAGCCCAGGTGAAAATAGATGTCTATGAAATGTGTTGAAAGAAAGAACTGTCTTTTATAAGAGTGGTTTTAGTCATGCACACTCAACTTTCATAAAAAAGTATTTTGCATGTAAGCATAATAGGCATCTTTGTTGTGCTGCAGACATGCACTCAAAGCTATTGAAGTGTGTTTAATGCAGGGATTAGTGACATGATTGGACTTTTACAAGAGCGAGTTTATAAAAAGAGGATTCTGTGATTGTCTGAACACATCAACCACAGCCACCACAAACGACCAACTTTGATCTTCCAAAATAAAGGAGCGGGTCGCTTTAAACTGTCAGCCAATCAGGAGGCAGGGAGCTGCCTTATATAACGCTCACCTGTTGGTTTGATGATGCAATTCAAATATGAATATATGGGTCAGTTCTGCTCAGCTGTTTCTGACTCATTTACTCTTTTAATACCATGTTAACAACTGTGACTCATATTTCCAGTTCCCTTCTCAAGGGAACTCAACACTGCGTCGTGAAACGACACTTTGGGGAACGCCCTCAGCGTGACGCCTCTGAAGTATGAATTAAACTTACGCCATGACGTAGCGAGTGACGGCCTACTTGGAAGTATAAAGGGACGCCGTATCACAACCACGCTAGTTTTTCGCTCTTCAGCAAATGCCCTGTGTATGAACGAGAGACTTTGTTTGAGAAAAACTTTTGAATGAAAAAGTATGGCGAGTGGACAGTTCAAGAAGTGTGTGTACCCCTGCCCTCGTTATATCACGGGTGGGGACACGCACTCGTTGTGTGTGATCTGTTTGGGAGCACAGCACGCTCGGTCAGCTCTCGAGGGAGCTGACTGCGAGCACTGTAAGGCACTCCCGTGCAGAGTGCTACGCTCCCGCCTGGCCGTGTTTTGACCAGGCCGGCCAGGCTCGCGTTCCCTGCGGCTGAGATCAAGGGGGTTGCAGCTGGAGCTAGTTGATGAGATTGGAACGGCTGAGGCTTTTTCCCAATCATCATCAGACAGCTCTGATGCCCTTCCTCCCCGTGCAGGAGCCCGCGAGGCGGCTTCTCCTGCACGAGGGGAGGGTCCGATGCTTGAGCTGTCTGCATCTGAGGATGTGGACGTGCTCAGCATTGAGGCGGGTGACGTGGAGGCTCACTCGTCACCTCACGTGCCCGCTTATGAGGAGCTCAGTGAAGTTGTGACTCGTGCGGTGGCCAGGCTAAACATTAGCTGGCCACCAGAACGGCAGGAAGCGACGGTGGCTAAAAATAGACTGGATGAGCGCTTCCTGCAGCACAGAGCACGACCCAAACAGCGGGGTTTACCATTTTTTCCGGCTTATTCCGGCTTATTCCGGGAGGAGTGTGGCTTATTCCAGGACTTGTTGTGTAAGTCCTGGAATAAGCCACACTCCTCCCGCCTCTCCAATCCAACGCTGTTGGATTATAGTAATGTGCTGGGAGCGGGAGAGGAAGGCTATGGGAGGATGCCGCGGGTGTAAGAGGCACTGGCCAGTTACCTCTCTCCCGGCGCAGCGTCGTCTCTAAAAACCCCGGTGCTGCCCACAAAGCCATGTAGGGATACATCGAATATGGTGGGCAGGGCATATATGGCAGCAGCTCGGGCTGGCGCATGTCTGCATACCATGGCTGTATTACAGGCATACCAGGCCGATCTGTTAGCGGACCTGGATGAAGGCGGGGGACCCACATCTGAGGATGTGGCTGAGCTCCGCAGAACGACGGATTTGTCTCTCAGGGTCACCAAGGAGACGGCACGCGCCGTGGGCCGTTCCATGGCGGCGCTGGTGGCCACAAAGAGACATTTATGGCTTAACCTGTCGGGCATAAAGGAGAAAGATAAAGTTTTCCTCCTTGATGCGCCTCTCTCACCCTCCGGCCTGTTCGGTGACGCCGTCAGTACGTTCGTCGACAGGTATCAGGAGGGAAGGAGGCAGTCTGCGGCGTTTCAGCAATTTATTCCTCGCCGCATCAAGTCTAAAGGGGCTGGTCCCAAGACCAACCAGCCCCAGCCGTCATAGAGCTCCGCGTACCGGCAGGTACAAAAGGAGAGCGTCGCCTCCAGAGCCCCTCCCCAGGGAGAGCGGCAACAGAGGCGGCGTTTTCGCTCGAAGCCGACCCCCCTCTTCAGCCGACACATGAGGTGGAGGATGAAATGCCTGCAATACCGTCGGCCGTGCCACGTTAGATGGAACCTTAGGCACATAGCCTGGCCTCGGACGCAAAATGGCCTTAACCCCACCGGGGGCAAACTCCAGGCAAGTTGGCATTATAGCCAATGCCTGGAGGTCCCCCATCCTTTTAAGTGAGGTGATAGCCAGGAGCAGCGCTGCCTTGAACGACAGAACTCGATCTGTCGCAGACTCGAGTGGTTCGAAGGGGGCCTCAGCCAGTCCTTCAAGCACCACCGCCAGATCCCAAGTTGGAACCCCGGGGCGCGTTGCAGGGGGTCGTCCTTCAGGCTAAGAAGGCTTTGAGGAAGAGGTCCTAGCCTGGGTAGGACCTCTAAGGGCTGTCCCGTCCGGGGAGAGGCGGCTGCGCACTGTAGAAAAGGGTTACAGACTGCAGTTTGGCCACAGCCCACCAAGATTCAGCGGGATGGTCTGGACTTCAGTGGTCCCGGAGCGGGCTCGGGTTATGGAACAGGAAGTACACTCCCTGCTGGTAAAGGAGGCCATAGAACGGGTTCCTCCGCCAGGTTCAGGTTCAAGATGCTAACAATACCTATTATCGTGACTGGTTTGTCACGATAGATCTGAAGGACGCATACTTCCACATTCCTATAAGTCCTTCTCACAGGAAGTTCCAGAGGTTCGCTTTCGGGGGCGAAGCAATCCCATATTGGGTTCTTCCATTCGGCCTAGCACTCTCCCCTCGCACATTCACCAAGTGCATGGATGCGGTTCTGGCTCCACTGCGACTCCAGGGCATCCGTGTACTGAATTATATCGACGACTGGCTCATTTGGCCCGGCATCGAGATGTCGTCCTTGGCCATATTCAGAGCTTGGGGTTGAGACTCAATGCAAAGAAGAGCGCGTTGACGCCCTCCCAGAGAACCACGTTCCTGGGAGTAGTATGGGACTCGACGACGATGTGGGCACATTTGTCCCCCGCACGCATCGAGTCCATACAGGCGATGGTCTCCAGCATAAAACTAGCCGCAACATCACTGTAAAACAGTTTCATAGACTGCTGGGGCTCATGACAGCTGCGGCCAACGTAATACCTTTTGGCCTGCTGTACATGAGACCCCTGCAGTGGTGGCTGAAAGCCAGGGGGTTTTCCCTGAGGGGGAATCCATTCCGGAGGATCAGGGTTACGCGCAGGTGCTGTCGTTCCCTGTCGATATGGAAGAAACCCTGGTTTCTGTCCCAAGGGCCAGTGTTGGGAGCATCATGTCACCGGAAATCCGTTTTGACAGATGCCCCCTCACTGGTTGGGGCGCGGTCATGGACGGCCCCTTTTCCCAGGGCCTGTGGCAGGACCATCATCTCCAGGCATATAAATTGCCTGGAGATGTTGGCTGTTTTCAGGGCTCTGAGGAGCTTTCTGACGCCTCAGGGGTTATCACGTTCTGGTGCGCTCCGACAATATGTCGGTGGTAGCGTACCTGAACCATTAGGGGGCAGATTGGCGCATCAGATCCTCCTATGGTCCCAAGGGAAATTATCGTCTATCAGAGCGACGTACATTACTGGGGACCAGAATCAGGGAGCAGACATCCTGTCGAGGCAGGGGCTGAGGCCCGGGATATGGAGACTTCACCCAGAGGTGGTGAGGTCTATAGGCGAGAGGTCTGTTCGCGTCTCGAGAGACGTCCCACTGCCCACTGTGGTTCTCCCTCACGCCTCCAGCCCTGCTAGGGTTGGATGCCATGGTACAGACGTGGCCGAGGCTGCGTCTGTACCATGGAAGGGATCAGTCTACTTCTAGTAGCCCCGTACTGGCTGGCCCGAGTATGGTTCTCAGACATCATAGCACTGCTGGCAGGTCTTCCATGGCAGATCCCTTTGAGGAGGGACCTGCTGTCTCAGGCAGGAGGCACAATACTGCATCCCCAGCCCGGGCTGTGGAAGCTATGGGTCTGGCCCCTGAGGGGGATCAGTACCTAGAGGCTGGCCTGTCGGCAGGGGTAGTGGAGACCGTCCTCAGTTCCAGGGCTCCTTCCACGAGAAGGTTGTACGGCTTAAAGTGGAATGTATTTTCCACTTGGTGCAGGGAGCGTGAGGTGGACCCAGTTAACTGCCCAGTGGCTTCGGTCCTGGAGTTCCTCCAAGATCGTTTCACTGCGGGGCTAACCCCGTCCACTCTTAAGGTGTACGTGGCTGCCATTGCGGCGTTCCAAGCTCCGGGGAGTGAGGGGCCTCTGGGGAGGCACCCGTTGGTCGTACGTTTCCTTCGTGGCACCCAGAGGCTGAGGCCTGCAACGCGCCCCGGGGTTCCAATTTGGGATCTGGCGATGGTGCTTGAAGGACTGGCTGAGGCCCCCTTTGAACCACTCGAGTCGGCGACAGATCGAGTTCTGTCGTTCAAGGTGGCGCTGCTCCTGGCTATCACCTCACTTCAGAGGGTGCGGGACCTCCAGACCTTGGCTATAACGCCAACTTGCCTGGAGTTTGCCCCCGGTGGGGTTAAGGCCATTTTGCGTCGTGCCTAAGGTGCCATCTAACGTGGCACGGCCGACGGTATTGCAGGCGTTTCATCCTCCACCTCATGTGTCGGCTGAAGAGGGGAGACTTCATCTGCTCTGCCCTGTCAGAGCATTGCGAATCTATATACAGAAGTCTTCGCAGTGGAGGAAGTCAGACCAACTGTTAGTGTGTTTCGGGTCTCCTAGGTGAGGTCGGCCAGTGACCAAACAGACGGTCAGTAATTGGATCGTCCAGGCTATTGCCTTGGCCTATCAGGTGCGTGGATTGCCTTCACTTTTGGCCTTAAAAGCGCATTCCACTAGGGGCGTGGCCTCTTCTCGGGCCCTTCAAATGGGAGTCCCGCTTCAGGAGATCTGTGAGGCAGCCGACTGGGCTACTCCACACACTTTCATTAGATTCTATAGTCTGCATCTCCCTGCGACGCCAGGCGCTAGGGTGCTCTCGTCCTAAGTGTGCCTGGGTTCCAGCTTCACACTAGGGCAGGCATAGGTAGTTGTGGCATAAGTGGGTATTCGTTCCCCAAAGTGTCATTTCACGACGCAGTGTTGAGTTCCCTCTCAGGGAACAAGGGTTATATTCATAACCCGAGACGTTTTCCAACAAACTGGAAGCTTGTTTTGTGAGTAAAAATATAATTTACTCTAATGTTCTGACTGCAGTTGCTGCGGTTTTATTGTTATTATGTAGTCTTTTCTACAACTTTGTAACAAAAGACAAGCTTAATTCAAAAAGATTTTGCAATTTGTCTTTTTTAGCTCTACCTTTAACCCCCTCCCCCCATATCACTTTAGTACGTCTATTTCTGCTCATATTAAATGTCTGCACTATTCTAGTATTGGAATATATTTTTCCCCAAAAATATTTCTTCAGTTCTTGAAATGACTCCATTGAGTTGGATTTTATTAGGATTTTGTCACAAATAACCCAAGCCGAGACCACAGCATAACTGGTCCATCTTTCAATGCACTTGGCCAATAGAAAAAGCTCTACACACAAGGCTTAACGTTAGCTCTTCTTTTTCAATATTACTAGAGCTGAATGCTAGTTCTCTCCCATGCTAGTGAACACAGGCAAAGAGAGTAACCCAGTAAAATGGCCTAATTGAGCTATGAGCGTACCTGTGCATGTAAACTTACAGTAGTGACTGACATCAACATTCATTCTCTAATTTTCTTCTTACATATAGATTATGTATTGTTGTACACTAATTATTTCTACTTAATACTTCAGATTGTCATTGTAAATGAGAATTGGTTTATACATGATTTAACTAGTTAAATTATAGACCAATATTTCTTTGTTGGGTTGATTGTCTGGAATGTACAACTTTTCAGATGGAAGCCACACTGTCTTGTTCATCTACTTTTTATTTACATTGATTTAATTAGGATGAGGTTAAGTCTTGTTCTTTATTTACCAGAACCCCTACATTGTCTGTGAATAATAGTTGTTTTAAAAGATTATATTTTAATGAACAATATTTGTTGCTTTGTGGAGCTGAAGATCTGTTATTACACTTTCTAATGAGCCTCCCCTGATTAAAATACATTCAAATTGATTTCTGGTTCAGTCTAGGTCGCACTATTGTGGAAATGTCACCTTTTAATAACTGTTAAATGTTGTGTTAAAAAGACAATATAACTTCCTACTTTGATTGAAAATGTTTAATAGCGTACTTTAATACTTTAATTTCATGTAAAATGGGTGATCTATTGTGTGAGCCGCCCCGCCCACACTGTCTGCCTCCTTCTTGTCTGCCGCTCACTTTCCCCGCTGTCAGATGTCTGCCTGTCTCTTGTCGTCGCCCTGGCTTGTGTTCACTTTGTTCTGCGGCTTGCTGTCTCAGCTGCAGTCCATATGATCCCTGTGCCTCTGGGATAAGTCGATTTGGTAATTGCTTGTGTTTTCAAAGCCATTATTGCAGATTATTTAAATTTTGAAGCTGACTCCTGGCCTGACCACGTTAGGACAATTACACAACGGGCTGTTTAGCGAAACCCTGTCTGGTTCTGTTAGGTAACACAATAATAAATCATGACGGAGGCTGACCAAGTGGATAATAACAGCGGTCACCCTCATTGTGTTTCCGCTGTGTTTCCTCACAGTTTACTGTGAAAATGACAGAATCAGTGAATTTGCTCATTTCTGATTCAATAACAGTTGTAGACTTTCATTGATGAGTAATATAGTATGGTTGAGTCAAATATTCTACAAAGCCAATATTTACACAGTTAACTTCAAGATTTAGTACTTATTTTGTACATAAACCATTAATACATTGAAATTAGGGCATACATTGCAACATTAAAATGACCTAAGACTCATTTGATGTGATGTTCAGCAGCACTGGTGTACCTCAAGGAACCATACTGGCACCATTTCTGTTTACACTTTACAGTTTTAGGAAACATCCTGGCAAACAACGTCTAGAAGTTCTCTGACAAAAATAATTGAATCTCTCAATAAAAACTATAATGAGTACAGATACTTTATCATAAAGTTGGTAAAAATATCTGTTTTGTACTTAATGTCTGTTAAGTTTCATTATTAAGATAATCCCAACCTGCTGTCTTTGAAATTAGGTCAGTACTTTTTGAAAGGGGTGTTATTTCTAGATAGATAAAAAATACCAATTGTAAGCAATTGACAGCAGAGCTCCAGATTAACAGGTACACAGGTAACAGCCACACACAGGCTATTAATGGTGTGAGTGAAGATTTCCTTTGACAAAAACTAGCTAAAGCTCCTTTTAGGAAAAACTGCTCTATTGTTAGAGCAAATGTAAGCTAGTCATTACGCTATACATATTATTTAAAATGTACACACTATACTTTATTTAGTGCTATTATTATTATTTGTACTATCAGTTCTATGTAGCTTTTGAAACAAAATATTGGTTCTCTCTATAATATTTTAAAAATACTTCATGGATGACACATTTCAGCTAGTTCAATATGTTAAATTTTCTCAATTAAAGTTAGTTCAATATGTTTCCATGTGTAATTCCTCATGGGGCACACTGACAGATATCCATTGTAGAGAATGCATTTATTATTCAGAAGTAGCTCGTACAACCCCATGTCTAAAATACTGAACCATTCCTTTTAAATAAGCACTGAGTAAACCTGTTTACAATTTAACCCAACTTTTAAAAAATAAATTCAACCCAATTCCTCTTACTCAGATGGATTAATCATGGACTATATTCATTTCATTCATTTATACATAATGATGGACTTCTATGTCACACCCTGTCTTTCCTGGGAGTGGATCCTTCTTCTCTAGTTTTCTCTGAGTTTTCTCGTTTTTCCCAGTTGGGTTTTTCCTCAGCCCGATGGAGGGTTTAAGGGCAGGGGACGTTGTCTAGTTCAACCTGTTTGTCTATTTACTGTCTTTTTTGAGGCAATTGTTATTGTGACACTGGGCTTTTTAATAAAATTGAATTAAATTCTGAAGTGACTGGTTATCTCATGTTTTAAGGAAATGAGGGGGAATGACACAAGGCCTGACCCCAGTCTGTTTCGTACATGTCCCGTCTCATCCCTGAAGAGGCCGGTGGTGCAGAACAGAGACAGGGTTTTATCCTGTGGGACCGTCTGGTGCCAGGGATAGCGCTGTGGGTAAACCCCTCCTCACTACTCACCACACCCCACCCCTCCAGCAAACAAACCACAAACAAACCCGCTGGGGCCCCAGGCTCCAGCGCGGCCACCAGCAGCCCCGGCCTCAGTCTGCTCCTCAGCTGCTCTCGGTCTTGGATTGTTTTGAGAAACGACAAAAAGCATGTCTCAACACGGACTTCCATTAAAATAGCTTGGACTAAGACACTTGGTATTTCTGTTCTGTTGTTTAGAGATAGCAGAGAGTTCTCACTCTGACAGTGTGGTCTATTACAGGGACATTACCCACTGTCATGAATTTAGAATATTTATTTTTGCCACTTGAAATGACTGGGGTTAAACTATATTATGCTAGACAGTTCAACCTTTATTGTCTCTTCTTTCTCAAAAGTGTAAAAGTTTGTACATAAAACTAAAGTGATTCCAAAATATAAACAATAAAGTTACATTTATTTGATAGTTTCTGACATAAATAAGGAAACTAAACCCACTTTTATAGAGTGCACCTGGTTCAACAGATACTCCACAATGTAACTGTGAGTTGTGGGAAACACTACAATATCTACAGAGATACACACGTACATACATGAGGTTATTGTGTGTACATAGAGGAACCTTGTAGCTCCTCGCTGAGCTCAATAAAAAAACTTATTGTGAACAGAAAATGGGATGTGTTGGACAGGATGTTGTTGGCCTGCCTGATAGTGCCTGCAGATCTTGTGGAGTGAATGGAACAGGGTTACCCATTATCTTGCTTGCCATCTTCACCAGATTGTGGATCTGAGATTTAGATTTGACTAAAAGGTTTCCGAACCAGCAGGTAATGCATGCCTAAAGATAGAATCAATGGTTGCCCTGCCCCAAAAAAATAACACAATATCTTTACAGACAGCAAACAGTCAGAGTCCAAATTTACATAACATTAGTAGTATTAATGAAAATCTATCAAATCCCAGTGAGTTTTGGCACAGTCTTTTCATTTATTCATGTACAAAAGAATATTAATGTGACATGTTGCAGTAAAAGCAGTGTCAGTTGTTGCACAATCAAAGAAAACACTTTTCTGACCATGTAGGCAATATTTTGTGCTTTGTTTAAGCATATTGTGGATCAAAGCAGTTGGTGGAGCAGATATATTCTGAACACAGATACTAAACACTGCATCTTTAAAAGTACTTTAGGATGGACCACAGCAGTTAGACACTCGTTTTAGCCTGGCAGGCTTGGGTTACATTTAAGACCTGATTTACTATTGCCTCAAATATGTTACGTCATTTTAAAAATGTGTGTCCCATTTGTAGATCTTAAGCGTCAGTTACCATTTTCAACATGCATTCATTTAGATGCAGTCTGACCGTCCCATAATCCCTGGGAGTCTTGATAAATTAGACAGCAAGGGAAACTGATTTGTATTTTTTGGCCTGTATTTGATAGGACAGGGAACAGGTGTGAGAGAGGGAAATGACATTGGGCAAAAGATTCCCAAAAGATTCTGTTGCAATTTTGCACACTCGAGCCAAAATGCCCCATTTCACATTCATTAGGTTTTAGGTTTGCTGTAGGAAAAACAGACAGTTGACACAATAAACACAATAAAACACAGCGTAAAACAACACAACACTACTTGATTAAGATTTTAAAACAACAACAGTATAAATATGATAAATATGAGATTCCATGCTTATATATATTCATAAATAAAATCAACAGCTAAGTCAGGAGCTGTATTTGCTCTGAAAGAGAGGAAGAGCAAACTCTTGCAGCAAAAGAAGCTTGAATGAGCCTTTTTTTTTTAAATTGTCTTTCACTTTGTTTAAACGTACTGTAACTTCCCATATCTGTTCCTGCCCCCCCCCCCATGTCATTTTTACTGGGGCTAGAAAATAAATGGGCATTTGTCAATGCAACTGCAATAAAAACAGTATTTAGTTTAGTTGTCATTTGCGTTAGTTTAGGACCCTGTTCAAAGTGTTGAGTTTGAACCCTGCTCTGCTGTAGAGCCAGCATTCCCATAATAGAGCTTAAGTGCCTTTCATGGCTATCTTTATATAACAGTAAATAGGCTTTCATAATCTTGTATTAAAACGTGTAAACTTCATAACACTGTGCGGGAGACATTTGTTTAGTCTGGACCGCTCGATTTCTGGGTGGGTCCAGTTTGTGCCTATACTGTATATTACAGAGCGCAAATAAAGTCTAATTGCACACTGCAACTAAAGGCCACCAACAAAGCAGCCAACTCACCGTAAATATGTCTGATGCAATCTTCAATTTATGCCCAAAAAACTTCCAGCGATGTGCTTTCACTCCTGACTCAGCTGCTTGGTTGTGGCTTAAGGAGAGATGCAGTGGGAGCTATTTTTGAAGCCAGGCGTAAAGACGAACACCGCCAAAAGCTGTAGGCTGCGTGCCCCAACTGGTGTAATTAGCTGTAACAAAATGTGCAAGATATTTAGCAAAAATGACACCTGACAGTTGCTCAACAGTGCTGTGTTAACAAAACATGTAAAAGTGCAGCACAAGGCCTTTATCAATGCACTTTAAGTGGGATCATTTTGTTATTTATTTAACTTTATTTCAAATGTGTCCCAAATATACAGCACTAATGTATACAGTATATAGAGACTGTCCTATTTATGATATTGACAACAATATCTTGATAATGAGCTCCGTCTGTTCATGTTTCGGTGTTCCTAACTTATCTCAGTTTAATCTAGCGTGGTCATATTTAGATGCAGGGCCAAATTTGTTTCCATTAAATGTCTCGGCTGTTTAGAGTGGGTGTGAATGGGAGATTGAACTCTGGTTCTGGTCAAAAACTTGTGAAATAGTGGGGAAAAAAAAGATATGGGAAAAAAAGTGCATTTGCTTTTAATATACTGTATGTGGAGATTATGTGAACACTGGCAAAAACAATAGTTCTAAACTAATCAGCTTCTAATGGCTATGGTTCAAATTGTAAATTGTTATTTAGACTGTAAACTCAAAGGGTGTTACTGTGTTATTTAGTAAGGTTCATATGACAGAGCCAACTGTAAAACAGAACCAGGGAATAAAACAGAGAAAGTGGGAAAATAACACAATGAAAAAGCATAAAAAATAGAATAAAAGATTTACATTTTGTACCAAAGTAACTTAATGTGCTTTACAGAAAGGACATGGCTGGTGAAGAACGGAGAGCTCTGAGGCTCGTATGGATTCAGTAGAGCTCTAATGTAATGAGTGTGGCCAGAGCCTTTGAAGACTATTGGACGATTTTTGAAGTCAATTCTGATCTGAACTGGAGCCAGTGCAGTGACTTTAGAACAGCTGTAATATGAGAGAATTTCTTTGTCCTGGCCAGAATACGAGCTGCTGAAGTCTGAATGAGCTGCAGACGTCTGATACCCTGGTTACATATAGGGTTTTTTTTTTCATAGAATCAGATGTTGTATTATTACAACACTGGATAATGTAATATTTAAAGGTGCAGTGCGTATAGTTGAACAAAATGGAACACATCTGTCCAAACTTTTTTTTTCTTTAGTTTTTAATGAAAATAAAATTATTGTCTCAAAAAGATATACACATTAAGTGCTATAAAACCCAGTGGAAGGACTGGTTTTAATCCCACTACTTCCTGATTTTTGAGCAGAAACTGCAGCGTGCACGTTCACCAAACAGAGACGTATGGGTTACAGCCTCTTATGTGCAGACAAGAGGAAACTGTAATAAATGCTTGGACAGAGCACTTGACGAGCCACACCCCACACCTGTTCCAGGTCTTCAACAAAATAAAATAATTTACTGTCATGTTCTAATTGATTTGTGACTGCAGTCCTGCACTGACTGGTCTAAACCTGGTCCTGCAAGGATCTCAGAGTTTTATGTAAAGGTGCAGAGACAAGCAGACATATAATAAATCAAAAGTTTGATTTTTTTGCTCCAGCAAATGTCTTGTATGCAGTGTTTTCGTGGGGTGTAGCAAAATAACCCGTGTTGAGTCACACTTCAAATAAATACAATTTAAACGGAGAAAATGGAAGCAAAGTAAATGTGCATAAATATTGGCCAATCATTCATGGGATGATAAACGAGGCGGCGATAATACCAGGATCAGAGCTAGAAGTTTAAAGTAAGCTCTAAACCTTTTAATAGAAGAAAAGCAGGAAAGGTCCCTCGGCGGCTATTGGTGGTAAGGGGTGGGGTTGAAAGCCTAAAATTGGGTAGTGGCACTTTGAGGCACAGATATGAAAGTAATATGTGTGAAAATAACAATGGGATTAAACACAACCAAGATTACTGTATATCAGGACTAAACCAGGGTCCACAACGAGACTGAACTTGACTGATCACAACTAAACCAGCGCAAATAAGTGTAAAAAACATCGACTCCACTTGGGCCAAGCCACAACTAAACACAAACCTGGGCTAAACCAGGATTAACCCAGAATCAAGAGTTCCCTGTCAAAAGCTACACTCGATGCTGCGTAGCATTACGCTATGGGGAACATTCTTTGTGTGACCGGTTGTGAAGCACGTGTGTCAAACACGCCAAGAATTGGCTTATAATACCTCTGTTGGTGACGCAGCTCATCAGTGGCAGCTGTGTGATTGCGCGCACCTGAACAGAGGGTATAATAACACGTGACGCGGGAGCGTCCTCAGGTTTCTTTGTCTTCAGATCGCATTGTGTGAAGTGTGAGCAAACCTTTCTCTGTGCCAGTACGAATATATATAAAATAATAAATACAAAAGTATCATGGCTGGGTTCAGAAAGAAATGTGTTCCTCCTTGCCAGAGGCACATTGCTGACGATGATCAGCATGAATTTTGTTTTGAGTGTTTGGGGGAAGAACACGCAGCCCTCGGACTTTCTGGGGAGTGTGAGCACTGTGATCTTTTGCCTGCCAAGATCCTACGTGCCCGGCTCGCTTTCTTTGCAGAGGAGTGAGCCGCCTCCCCACTCCGGTCGTGGGGTTCGCGTGTTGATCTGGCTGAGGCGCAGGGATCAGATAGTCTTATGCCCGTCGCGCCTCACCAGATGAGGCAGACACCGGCTCTGTGCTCGGGCCGGCGCGCTACGGCGCTTCCCGTGAGCACGTCGATGAAGCCTCATCCCTGGCTTCTGGGGGCGCCGCAGCCTCGGAGCGCTCTTCCCGCTCTGACACGGCGTTTGAGGAGCTGCTCGAGGTGGTTACAAGAGCAGTGGCGAGGCTGAATATTGAGTGGCCTCAGGAGCAGGGCCCCCCTAAATACTCTAAACTGGATGACAGGTTTCTGTCAGGTGGCCAGGGGGAGGGATCACAGCGGCGGTCTCTCCCCTTCTTTGGGGACCTCCATGAGGAGCTGGCACGCTCATGGAATAAGCCCTATTCGTCCCGTGTTTTTGTGCCTTCGACGTCGATTTATTCGACTATCGTGGGCGCACAGGTGCGGGTTATGGGTCGATGCCCCAGGTGGAAGAGACGCTATGGCTATCTCTCCCCGGGACATCGTCCTCCCTAAGAAAACCTACACTCCCAACAAGCCATGCCGGTTCACGTCATCACTGGTGGGGAAGGCTTTCCAGGCGGCGGGTCAGGCTGGTGCAGCACTGCACACCATGGCGGTTTTGCAGGCATACCAGGCTGAGCTGCTCAAAGATTTGAGCACAGGGGGTTCTGTGGACGAGGACGCGTTTTCTGAGCTACGCCGTGCCACAGACCTCTCTCTCCGTGCAACTAAGCAGACGGCCCGCGCTATTGGCCGCTCCATGTCTGCTTTGGTTGCGACGGAAAGACATCTGTGGCTTAACCTCACGGGCATCAAAGAGAAGGACCGCGCCTTCCTCCTGGATGCACCCATCTCGCCTTCCGGTCTTTTTGGCAACGCGTGGACTCCGTCCGCCACTAAGTTCCACGAGGCTAAACGCTACGAGGAGGCGTTTGTGAGGTTCCTTCCTCGCCGTGCTCAGCAGCCGGGACCGCCGGCCACCCTGTCCCGGCCAGGTCCAGCCCCTTCCAGAGAAAAGCGGGCTGCCCAGAAGGAGAGTGTGGCGAATCGTGCCCCTCGTAAGGACTGGAGGGCGGATTCTCTCGCTGCTCAAAAGAGAACAGACCTGCGGAATGTTATCTCCGCCAGGAAGCAGAGGCCCTGAAATTGGCGCGCCCATGGCCGCGGGGTGTTCTCCCACCGGGTGGGGCGCAACAAAATCCAAGAGAGTCTAAAGACTCCATGTCGACACCCTCAGGAGTCCGCTGTTTTTCTCCGCCGCCACTGGCGTTTCGGGGAGCAGCAGTCTCCAGCGCAATTGTAAGTGTCCGGCCGTCTCCTGCCTTGGCTCAGGACGGCGGATGTCTTACATCCCCAAGAACCGAGGTGACAAAACTACTGCCCCTTTCAGAGAAATTGGCAGCATGGATGCTCCTGCCAAATATCTCCCGTGGGTAATAAGGACTGTGGCCAAAGGCTACAGACTCCAGTTTGCCAATCGTCCTCCGCGTTTCAACGGCGTGGTCTCCACTTCCGTGAAACCGAACGAGCCCATGTATTGACACAGGAACTGCAGGTTCTGCTGGACAAAGGGGCCATAGAACGTGTTCCCCACCAGACAGACAATCCGGGTTTTACAGCCGATATTTTCTAGTTCGAAAGATGGGGGCTGCGCCCGATTTTAGACCTTCGCGGGTTAAACCGCTACCTCAAAGCATTAAAATTCAAAATGCTCACAATAAAATGATTGTGTCCCAGATCCGATTAGGCGACTGGTTTGTCACCATCGATCTAAAGGACGTATTTTCACATACAAATCCTGCCACAGCACAGAAAGTTCCTGAGGTTCGCCGAGCGGCGCACCAGTATCGGGTTCTTCCGCTCGCCTGGCCTTGTCACCCGGACATATACAAAATGCATGGATGCAGCCTTGGCTCCTTTGCGACTCCAGGGCATCCGCATTTTGAATTACATAGACGACTGGCTGATATTAGCTCAGTCTCAGGAGCTAGTGCTTCGACATCGACGCCGCCCTAGCTCATCTCGACTCTCTAGGCTTGAGACTCAACGCCGAGAAGAGCGTTTCTCTCGGCCGCCCAAAGGACAACATATCTAGGGGTTGTTTGGGACTCAACCGAGATGCAGGCACATCTGTCTCCTGCACGTGTCGGGTCCATTCTAACTACCCTGAAAGCTATCAGGCTAGGCCAGGAAGTGGCTGTGCACTTCATTCAAAGAATATTGGGTCTCATGGCATCTGCATCCACGGTAATTCCTTTGGGCCTTCTGCACATGAGACCGTTTCAGCTGTGGCTCAGAGCCAGGGGGTTTCATCCAAGGGCCAACCCCCTGAAGCAAATAAGGGTTACGCGCCGAGGGCTTCGTACCCTATCTATGTGGTTCAGACCCCAGTTTCTCACTTTGGGTCCCACCCTAGGTCCATGTTGTCGCCGCATGATGCTAACGACAGATGCATCCTCACGGGCTGGGCGCGGTCTTAGATGGCCGCCCAGCCCAAGGGATATGGAGAGGCCATCTTCTCGCATGGCACATCAATTGCCTCGAGATGAAGGCTGTATTTCTGGCCCTGAAATACTTCCTCCAGCAGCTAAGGGGCTACCATGTCCTAGTACAAGTAGACAGCACAGCGGTGGTCTCTTACATAAATCGTCAGGGCGGATCATGCTCGTGCCGCTTGAACAAGCTAGCGCAGCAGGTGCTGCTTTGGGCTCAGGACAAGTTCCTGTCCTCAGGGCGATTTATATCCCCGGCGCATGAATGTGGGAGCAGATTTATTGTCCAGACAGGCTGTGACACATGGGGAGTGGAAACTCCACCCCGAGGTAGTGAGCCAAATCTGGGAAAGATTTTACGAAGCAGAGGTGGACCTCTTTGCTTCACAGCAGACAGCACAATGTCCCTCTACTTCTCTCTGACTCCTCCAGCTCCCTGGGTCTGGACGCAATGGCCCATGTGTGGCCCAGACTGCGCCTTTATGCATTTCCCGGTGGCTCTGCTCCCGGGAGTCCTGGCGAAGGTCCGTCAATGCGGGTTGCGCCTCTTACTAGTAGCGCCCCGTTGGCCAACCAGAGTGTGGTTCTCAGACCTAATATCTCTCCTCGACGGCTCGCCATGGGCAATTCCGACCAGGAGGGATCTCCTTTCTCAGGCACAGGGGACAGTGTTTCATCCCCGGCCCGAGCTCTGGAACCTTTACGTCTGGCCCCTGAGGGGGACCACTTAAGAGATGTCGGGCTCCCAGCCCCTGTTGTAGAGACTATTCTGAGCGCTAGGTCTCCTCTACTAGGAGAGCCTATGCCTGCAGATGGCGTGTCTTTGATGCCTGGTGTGCTACACATCATGCAGACCCAGTCCACTGCCAGATTGTTTCAGTGCTGGAGTTTCTGCAGGACAAACTGTCCTCGGGCACTAATCCTAGCACACTCAGGGTTTCGTGGCCGCCATTTCGGCTTGCCACGCCCTGATTGACGGGTCTCGATAGGGAGACATCCTCTAGTTGCCCGCTTCATTCGAGGTGCCAAGCGGTTGAGACCCCAAACTAGAGCTAGAGTTCCTTCCTGGGACCTAGCTATAGTGCTGGAGGGCTTAGTAAGCACTCCTTTTGAACCACTGAGTCAGCGCCTGTTAAATTTCTGACTCTAAAAATGGTTCTTCTGGCGGCCATTACCACTCTCAAGAGGGTTGGAGATTTGCAGGCTCTGTCAGTTTCGCCTCCTGCCTAGACTTTGCTCCCGGCTGGTCAAAGCCATTTTGCATCCTCACCCTAACTATCTTCCAAAAGTTCCATTCTCGACCTTAACCGTTCTTGAAGCCTTCTGTCCTCCGCCATTTACAACACCGGAGCAGGAGAGACTTCACTTACTGTGTCCAGTACGTGCCCTCCAGACTTATGTCCACCGCACTAGCCAGTGGCGTAAGTCCGAACAGCTGTTTATATGTTACGGGGCTGCAAGCTGGGGTTGCAGCTACCAGACAAACTATATCACGTTGGGTGAGGGATGCCATTGCCCTGGCCTATGACGCGTGCGCGTCAAACTTCGCCCATAGGTGTGAGGGCTCATTCTACTAGAGGGGTTGCAGCTTCAACAGCTCTAGCAAAAGGTGCCCTCTGCAGCAAGTTTGTGATGCGGCAGGCTGGTCCTCTCCGCACACATTCATCAGATTCTATAGCTTGGATGTTCATGCTACTGTGGGCTCGCATGTCCTTGAGTCATCATCCCAAAATTGTGTTTGAGACCTCTTTTGTGTTGTGCACACTTCACAACCCGAGGGGTCCAGACACTTACAGTGCGGCGGCGTTGGTATTCTCGCCCCATAGCGTAATGCTACGCAGCATCGAGTGTAGCTTTGACAGGGAACGCCTCGGGTTACTTGACTGTAACCCTGTTCCCTTAAAAAGCGGAACGAGATGCTGCGCTGCAATGCCGCACTGGGCGTGTCCGGCGCTCTTCAGACAAAGTTGACCTGAGGACGCTCCGCCACGTGTTATTATACCCTCTGTTCAGGTGCGCGCAATCACACAGCTGCCACTGATGAGCCGCGCCACCAACAGAGGTATTATAAGCCAATTCTGGCGTGTTTGACACACGTGCTTCACAACCGGTCACACAAAGAATGTTCCCCATAGCGTAATGCTACGCAGCATCTCGTTCCCGCTTTTTAAGGGAACAGGGTTACAGTCAAGTAACCCGAGACGGACTGTTCAATGACTAAACCAACATTAGAAATAAATTTAGAGTAAACTTTAATTCAAATGATTCAGCACTAGTTTATTCAAGACTAAGCCCGAACTTAAAACATGCCAAATTGCAGTACTTTTATGGCTGACACAGTTACTTCTTGCCATTTAAACGAATGATAAACATTTATTATGGGCGATTTGTATTCATACATACAGCTTCTGGGCATGAGTCCAAAAGTTCTGCACAGCAAAGGAAGGGGCAGGAATTTTGGAAACATTAACTCTTCTTATGATGCACTTCATACACAGTCCTGGGAATCATCCAGCAAACCCTAAACTCCTACTGGAACACCACGGCACCAAAGTGCACCTCAGATATGTCAGCCGGGTCAGCCCTAACTGCAGTGTTTGTCATGGCCTGTCGAGAGGGAGCGGCTGCTGGAGTGCCAAAAACTTTCAGCATCATTTAATTAATAAACACTCTGCACTTGCTCAATACGTCATTTGGTTTGGGCACACGTATGTTTTTTTGTTTTTTTCACACTATCCATGTTTGACATTCTGTGGGAATGCAAAACCTAAACTCAGCAAACCATTTGTCAAAACAGGAACCAGTCTATTTCCAGTGAGAAAACCCAAAAAGCTAAATCGGAGCCAACATAATGAGGGGAGTTTTTTATGCAACAGTGAAGCTCTTTTGAGAGAAAACATTATGATTACATTAGATGAGCTGGCAGTCCACGCCGGGGCCTCTCTGCTGCGGTTCACTTTGCCTGTTTACGATCTAAATCTCGGCTCCCAGTGCGAGTCAGCGGAGCGGTCTAAACAGAAAAGTTGCGCAAATCAAAATGGCATGGCATCTTTTCTCAGCCAGTTCACTGTGCATTGTTCCTGGAGCTGTTACACCAGCATCCTGGAGTAGGGCACCATGGAAGAAACACAAACAGAAACCTGAGGGGGCTCAGAGAAGTCGGACGGAGGAGGTAGGGGGACCATGTGTGGTAAGGTTAGTTCAGTGTTGTTTTCAGAAAGTGTAGAAATCAATGAGTACATATATTTCACATATTTTGTATTATGTTGTAGTCTTTGATATTCAGTATGTACCCTTTCACCCCGACCAGGTTACAGGCCAGTTCTGGTTCCCGAATTTAATTACAAATTGACTGTATTGCGAATCGCAAACTCATGTGGTTGTCCAAGCTTTGATATAAATGCCGTTATGAATGTTTAAGTATTTTTTTTTTATGTCTTTTTGCCTTTATTAATAGTTGACAGTAGGTTGACAGGAAACAGGGCGAGAGAGAGGGAATGACATTGGACAAATGACCCGTCCAAGATTTGAACCGGATCTCACTGTTAGAAAACTGTAAGAAAACTGTAACTTATGTTAAACGTACTACTTGAAAATCAGATGTTTACATTCGTTGTGGAGTGGTCGGTGCATTTGTTACAGAGTTACGGTGGTACTGTGGGAGTTGGTTCTGCTCCAGACCGGAACCAGGACCATTACTGAGCCTAGTTGGTGTGAAAGAGCTATTAGTGCTTTAATATCTGGATAGAACAAGATACAGTATGTGTGATAAGTAATTTCATATGTGTATTACTCCATTCAAACATCATTTAGCTAATCTATTTGTGCTAAATAACTTTAAACCATTTACTGTTAGCACGGATCATGGGCACTTACCACTGCCAGCTCCCTTTTGGGGGTGTCCACACAAAATACACATACACAATATTTAATCCTATTACACTAGCCATTCTACTCAAAGATAACTACGTTATTTCAGTCAGGACCACTTGAGTCAAAAATACCATAGACAAATCTTTAGCCTATTTTTATAACTTTTATTTGCATGATTGTTAAAGTTTACATTTGGCGGTATGGCTCTGTTCTAAGTTACCCATACTTTCATGAGCTCCATGAAAGCTTGTCAGGTAACAGCAGCAGCTTCTGGGGAAAATCTCCCATTTAAAACTGGGAGAGCAGCAAATAAAATTCCCCCGTTTAGAACAGAGCATGCATCAATGAAAACAGTATGACATTGATTAAGTTAAACGAAGTTAAGGAGGCGATACGGGGAGGAGGTGGGTTGCAAGCAATGCAGTGGAAGCAGCCAAGCAGCAGACTGAAAATGCACTTAAATAGGGCGCCCTGTTTGAACGGACCAATTGAGTGCTATAGCAATCAGATCAGCTGATCTGGGTGTCAGCTGACAGCAGAGCTTGACTACGTGGCCTGCCTGAACTGACGCTGAAACGCTATATTTATGTTGTTGTTTGGCGCTGCTCAGCACTGCCAACTCCTTTAACCCATAAATAGAAAGATCAGAGACTTTCTACAGACTTACAGCCTTCTGTAGATCTCTGAAAACACCAGAAGCACTGCGGAGGGCTAAGCTAACACCTGGAGTCCATTGTGAGACCATGGTTCAGACCAGTGGCTGTTTATCTTTCAATAATGGGGTAAATTGAGTTGTATATTCACAATGCCACAAAATAAAGATTATTAATTTACATAATTATGTATATTCAGAAAGATGGATGAAAGCTTAATAATTTTTATAAGGCATCTTGGCAACAGAGATTTAGTAGAGGCTTACTTTTAATTTTTTCAAGTCAAGTCCTTAGTCAGAGTCACAGTTTAATGCAGCTTCAAACCTTATTACATCACTTGAATTTTTTGTGTCACAGTTTTGTGATTTTAGTTGCTCCTACTGAAATGACCAAAGGTATTCTGAACACAAACGTGAATCATCAAATAAGCTAGTATTCATTTTAGGGCTGGGCAAGTTAACGCGTTTTTATCGCGTTAACGCATTAATGAATTAACGCCGACAATTATTTTATCGCGCGTTAACGTTGGCCGATTAGTATAGTGAAAGATGTCGGTCTGATGAACATTCTTAGGATCGCAACGAATGACTGCACGTATGAGCCGCCCTCATCCAGTGCTTTAAGTGGGCCGGTACGCACCTGTACTCAGTACCGCCACTTCTCCCTGCGCCCAGGTACGCTCATTTCGACATCTGTTTTAATAGAGGTTTTAATCCTTTGCCTTTCCAGAGCGCCCTTCACAATGCACGCTTCCTAATTCGTCCCACCAAGAGCAGAGACTACATTACCCATACACCCTTGAGTTTGGCAAGTGAAAGGGAGAGGGTGTGAAACGCGGGAACTGCATTCACATGCTCTGACTGTAATGAAAACACAAGAGAGACATTTATATTGTTTATATTGTTATAATGTTATGATTGAAGCTCTGGACATAACTTGTTTTTCTATAACAAACTAAACAAAATATTAATGCCCTGTCAGTGGCAAATATTTTTGGTTTTAATATTTAATTTGATTACATTAATGTTTAAGTTCAGATTTACAAGAAATGTTTTAACTGCTGTAAAAAGCACATTATTTGTTTAAAGTGTTGTTTAAAGTGCAAACCAAATGTTATTGCACTTTTGTTCATATAGTAGTTCTTTAAAAATGTATGCAGTACACTAATTTTGAATTCATTATTAAATTTTTTGTATAGTGCGATTAATCGCGATTAATCACAGAACATTGTGCGATTAATCGCGATTAAACATTTTAATCGTTGCCCAGCCCTAGTTGTTTAATTTAATTAGGTGATTCTACATTTAAATATTGATGATAACAAGCTTGGGGGAAAACACAATTAATTGCAATTAATTACAGAAAATGTGCAATTAATTAGTTAATTTTTTTTAATCGATTCCCAGCCCTAATTCATTTACATTAATCATTTGAGCCATTCTAATTCTATAGGAGTATGTATTTCCTGTGATATCATTATTATAGATTGGTTGTCAGCTAAGTTACACTTGTTATGATAAGAAACCTTTTAGAATGTAAATGTAAAAATTGTCCATACGAGTTACATAATACACTGCCCAGCCCAAAAAAATCCATTCTAATCTATTGCTGGAATAAACTGGTCATTCAGTATATTCAGGTGTTCAGCTGACTCACTTTGGGCACATAACGTTGTTGGTAAATACCTTTCCTATAGGTGAAAGAAATGTGTTTTTACTGAGCATAAGTGAGTTCACCGTGTTGGCCCGGCCCTCCACAAGAGTGTTCTAATGTGGCCCTTGAAAAAACATAATTGCCCACCCTTGCTCTATTGTAATACCATGCTGTCTAATATTTCACCCATTTACAAAATGTTAAGCTGCTGAGACATATTTCCCCTTTAGCACATAGAGTGGAGAGGAATGTAGCTCTATCTTATCCATTAGTTACTATAGCTGCAGTTTTATGACGACTGGAGGCAAATGGGCGCATATCAGCCACCGCCCCCCGGATTATTGATAATTGGGAAATATTTACGGTGCTCCTTGGCAGTAATGGGTCAGTTTTATTTATTCAGCGATAAGCCTTTATTGCTTTTATGACAGGGAACTAAAGCAATTACCAGTTGTAGGCCAAACAATCAGCAGGTTCCTCCCTGAGTGTGTGTGAGTGTGTGTGTCAGCTCACCACCTACCATCTGTCTCTCACATGCTCAGGGCTTAATGGGTCATGAATTGCAAACTTTATGGATTTCTGGACATAAATCAATATTTTGGTTTGTCCCAACAGGGCGTTTTAGGATGAATGTAACGTGGAACACTTAAAATCAGCAGTAAAAAGACATTTATATAACCACAGGCCGGACCAACTGTTGGACTTTTATATGTGTGCACATTCAGTTTTGATAAGACTGGATAAGGCCAAGTATTGTAACTGTATCATGATATATAACCTGATGGAGATATCAGCTTTTTTTATACAGTTGTAAAAAGGTTCCAAGGTCAAATTTATTGGACAGATGTACAAAAGCAGAGGAGGTTGGCTTGTAAAATAAATTTGTAATTCATGAGACCTTCCACCCACAAACAATAAAGTATGACTGTGGCTTACTCATAACCACTTGGATCCATATATAAATTGTCAAAATTGTTTACTATTTAGATCAAAAGAAGAATGTATAAGAAAAAAACAGAAAATAACTTGAAATACATATCTGTAACATGTCTGGTTGATAAAGTAAGTAGTCATCTTCTTTTTGTTTGCCAAAAAGAACATAAGTGGTTGCATGGGGTATATTCTAACAGAAACCATCTCCATTTTCGTCCCCTTGTCCCGTATCTGGCTGATACCCACAAAAGATGTCCTGATTTTGCCCTGTCCCAAAAGTCCCTATTTCTTACCCAATCCTAAAGCCAAAGCAGTGCACTGTGCTGTAGACGGTCTGTGTGTCAGTTACCATGACTTAGACTGTGAGGCAGCTAAAGGTTCCTCTTTGAGCTTTTTGCACAATAACCTCAGGCTCCGTCGTTCGGTCTGTGCCCGTTGCCAGCGTCCGTTTCATTCACAGTGTTGTGTGTTTGTGAGAAGCAGCGGGGGCGGGGTGTCACATGCTGAGCCGAGCCAAGGGCCACTCAGCGCTAAAGTGCTCTTCTGAGCCACACTAATGTAACACAGACTGCACAGGCCTTTTTTCAGAAGGGTCCTGTCTGATGTATACTGAGGGCCAGGTCAGGCAAATATTTAGATGTGGAGGCATGATGACCCAATGGAAGTAGACTGCAGGAAGAATCCTATATACACTTCTCCTTATGCCACAGAGTTGTCTGTTTATGGTTAAAAGTGCTTTCGAATGAATGTGTGGAAACATCTGAAGTGATTTTCATTTGCTGGTATTTAGAACATGATTTGACAGCACTCTCTTATCCAGTGGAAGATTTGATCAGGATTGCTAAGTGCCTGAAGTTGAAGTCAAGGCACAGGTATTTCTGGACTACTTTGCTTTAAAAAAAAAAAAAAAACACTTAAGGACTACATCTCTTAAGTTTTGTTTCTACGTGAGATAGAAATGGAATGTGAACTTGAGTGTAGCCATATATTGGTGCAATAAACAGTAGTAGTTGTAAGATTGTTCCTGTTCCAGCTTTTAAGACACCAAATAAAAACTCAACAGCTGTACCATTTGAGTTTCTTATTTACAGAGCTGTGTTTTATTTGAGTGTTGTACTTTGACATGTTTCTACTGCTACCGCCACGTGATGTTACATGATGTTACTGTGACATGTCCCAGGTGTGACAGCATGTACGCCCCTCGTCCTGGTTTTATGATCGCCTTCTCAATCCAATGACGGTGTTTGTTGTTCTGGCTTTGTCACTGTCTGTTATAGCTCTCCCTTTCTCTCTTTTGTTGTGTATGTGTATCAAATGTTCTTCCTGTTTCTAATGCATGTTTTGTTGCATTACTGACATGGTATTTCATTTGTTATGTTATATTTCAGGCTCTTTTATGCAGCCTATGCTGGTTGAAGCCTATGCTCTTATAATCTTTGAGTCGCCATTGAAAATGTATTGTTGCCTTCTTATCTTCTGTTGCCAAAATGTGCACACAGTGAGGGTCTAGGTGTAAAGTAACTCCCAGGTCCATAATCTAAGTGTGTAAAGCAGACATGAAGTATGGTTTTCAGGGATACTAAGATATTTATGTGTATGTATGTATTTTTAAAGTCTGACTCCTCACATGAGCCATTCCTGGAGTAAGAGGCCAGAGTAGGCAGCGCAGCTCGGACACAAAGCCGGTGTAAATGTGTGAGTGAGTTATCGCCACTGCAGAGCTATGCAAGGCCTCCAGACTGGGCTGCACTGATGTGAAAGTGTTGCCCCCTCCTCGGTGACCCGTAGCAGGAGGGGCAGTGGTGTCAGGCAGGGCGGGCCTGAGGCTGATGGTTATCCGTGGGGTAGAGTTACAGCGCTGGGCACCGGGAGTAGGCCCTGTCACGCTCTCGTCTGTTCACAGAGGGAGCCACTGTTCCTCTAAGGTCCCCTGTTTTCTGAGGACCCCCACCCAGTCACCTTCACACGACCAGGCCTCAGTTAGCTCCTGGGGAAAAAGGAATCCACACCAACTGCTACCTGCAGCGTCTGGCTCACACACACATATATATGTCATCAAGTCAAGCTGGTCATTGGACCTGAAATAATGGAATACTGTACATATTTTCAGAACTAGGTCATTCATTTAAGTGAGTAAATGTACTGATGTTGTTTGATAAGTTTTATGGCTTTATGGTTTTAAAGCTGGACTTTGAGATAAATACACTTTAGAGTTTTGACTTAAACTACCAACTGAAATCCAAAAGAGAAGAAACGGGGAATTTCATAAATACACACTGCTTAGTGCTGAGTGTGACCCGTAAAGCAGACCTTGTGAGCAGAAGCCAGTGATCTAATGAAGCATGTGCTGCCTGACTGCTCCCCGGGACATCCCGCCACTGACCCACATCTGACTTTACATAATGACATTTACTCCAAACACATCTGCAGACGCCAACAAGCCTTCTCCGTTAGCTCCCAGTCCAGTCAGTCATAGTTAACGCAGAGTCGCATCAATCACTCTGTTCACCGCCTCTCATTAGAAATAACGCCGTGTGGAGAACAGCAGTGAGCGTGTGCCAATGACCCGTCTCATTAACAGAGATATACGGCTGAAAACTAATGGTCATACGCAGACTGTGACTCAGGAAGTGCTTGATAACGCAGGCGGGACTTGTTCTGGCAGCGAAACAGGGAGCGTGGATAATTCTAATCTGTCCCGACACGGCGCTTGGAGCCAGTGGTTAACCAGGCCCGTTGTTCTGCGATATCCTTCAGATACAGGAGGCTCACAGGAAGCTGATTAGATACACTGAGAGGACGCTCTCTGGCACCGAGCTGCAATTAGGCGCACAATTATCATATTAAAAACACAGGACAGGAATGTGCCTCCCTCCCGTGTCTATTTTCAGCTATCAACAGACCTCTACAGTATCAGCGGGAGCAGAGTGGAAGCTTGGGTAGCTTAGCTTATTGTGAGTAGAAGATAACTGCTTCTCCTTTTGGTCAGCGAAAATAAAAAGGATGCATCTGTCCCGATTGTTTAAAGTCATTTAGCTGACTCTTCTTTGACATCAGAGCCCTAATTTTTCATGTCTTATCTAAAACTTAGATATGGTACTGTGGCTCTGCCTTGTCACCAATTCCACAGTGACCAATTAAAAAACAAAACCTGTGAACCTAATAGGATTCTCTGTATAGAACACGCCTAAAAAGAGGCTTAGTAGACTGCTGATGAGATACTTACAATTCTGCAATTTAATGTATAATGTGCACAGAGGTTACGTTAACCAAATATACTTTGTCACTGACGTCCTTTTTTTAGCAGTAAGGGATTACCCTGAAGGCGATTTATTGTCATTCCTACTCCTGTCCAGTTGGTGGCAAATGTAAAATCCTTGTCACACTGCATTCAGTTTCAAAAATGTCATGGCAGCTGAGTGTGAGGGGTTTCTTTAAACTGACAAATAGCTCTAATATTGTTAATAAAGGTAAAAAAAAAGAGGACATGATGCAGTGGAGGATGAAGGAGGACAAACAGCACTGAACAGGGCAGACAGACAGATCTACAGAACAGTTCATTTTAGTTATTTCCTTTTGTGGTCGGAATGAAGCACCTGCCTGTTCAAGCACAAAATATCCTTCTGCTGTCAGGGCAAAAAAAAATAATTATGCTGTGTGTTGTGTTAGGGTGGTTAGCACTCCTGCCTCACAGCAAGAAGGTTGTGAGTTCAAAACCAAACCGACTCAAACATTCTCGACCGACACTGGTCTTTCTGTGAGGAGTCTGCATGTCCTCCACGTGTTACTATGGGTTTCTCCGGGTACTCCGGTTCCTCCCACCGTCCAAACACATGCATGTACAGGTTAGTTGACAGATCTAAAGTGTCTCTAGTGAATGAATGTGAGAGTGAATGGTTTTTTGTCACTGTCTATCTCTAAATGTTAGCCCTGCGACTAACTGGCCACTGTCCAGGGTGTACCCCGCCTCAGGCCCAAAGCTGCTGGGATAGGCTCCAGTCACCTGTGACCCTAACGGGACTAAGCGGTAGAAAATGAATGAATGAATGCTTTGTGTTGAACATGAAGTGTCGTTTTTGTTCATCTGTTCATAAATAAAACACATAATCTGTCCTCTATACTATACTTGTAGCCTAATTTCTTAAAATGTGAGTAAAACAAAAAGCTATTATTATTAAAAGTATTCTTAAAGTAAGAAAAATTAAAAATGAAAGGTAATAAGAGAGTAGGACAGAGATTTTACGACTCTGTCAGTCAAAATGATGGAGAGTGAGAAAGTCTAGCGCAACCTCTGATTGTGCATCTTCTTCAGTGTTTCTCAATGTGTGGGGTGCACCCCCCTATTGGGCAACAGAAGTATGACAAACGACAGAACGACAGCGACAGACGGCAGACTAAGCCTGGTCATATGAGGCTGGTCAGACTGTCGATATTAATGCTTTTCTTATTTGAAAATAAACTCCATACACTCAAAGCCACCACTAACAAACCTATACTGTAGGTTATTGTCTCTTGTAACATGCCAAATTGAGTTTTTGTGCATCATGGCTCATATTTCCTTTGGATTTGTGCTGCTGCGGCTCCTCCACTCTCTCAGAGCTGCTCACTCGTTACTGACTGTGCACGTTAAGACACATGCTGCTACTCTGTGTAAAGCCCCTGCTTTGTGCCTGGGCTGATGTGCGTGTGTTTTTCTGTTTATATCAGCACAGACTATAGTACTGGTTGGCAACATAAGGCGCTCGGGTCATTGTTGGTACACAGTGGTATACCATTATATTTAATCAGTGGCACGTGGGGCAAGAGCAGTCTCATTACTGCTTATTGTTGATATCCATCTTAAAATAGTTTTTATGCAAGTGAGCAACAGTTTCTCATGAATCACTTTGCACACAACATTCCTGTGAATTTCACCAAACACAGACAGTTTTATCTCTCTCCTTTTGATTTGATCAACAAAAACATTCAATTTGATCAACATACTTAAACTCTGAACGTTCTCACTCTTTTTAGATTTTCAAACCCTTTGTAAAAGACAGTAATTCATTTCACAAGGAAGGAACTCCACTATGACAGTTAGTGAGCAGCAAAGATGCATCCACCTACAGTTTAATGTAGCCAAACACCTGGCCACCATCTTGGCTCCATTGGTAGGTCACTCCCAAAACCATATCATCAACTCACAGGACATAAAAATCCAGTTAAAAGAAAGTAAAATGTTGATCATAAAATGATTGGCTAAATGTGGAAATAACTAAAAAGCAAAGTAAAGCTGGCATGAGCAAGCAGAAGAGCGTCTGCACTCTTCAGGAGCAGGAGTGATACAAACAGAATTGGTGTAATGATATTCTGCGGAAACCAAAATTAAGAACATATAGTTTGATTAAAAGTGTTTATGGCCCAGAACACTACACATGCTCCACAATGTTTTTTGTAAAAAATCTGATGTTTGTTCAGATTTGCTTTCTCTGTTTAATGCTTCCGTTTATGTTGAAGTTTAATGTGTTAGCTCAATTTGTGTTAAATACTATACACCTGCACATCATGGAGGGCTCAACATGCAAGTCATGTTTTTGATTCCTGCCTGAGATTGAGATTTTGATTTTCTGTATCTTGTAACATCGCTCATACAAATACAAATAGATAAAACAGTACAAGACAGGATTGGGTTGCTTTTGCTCTGCAGATGTGTCAGTGTCTCAGTGTGCAGCTGCGGCTACAGCCGGTGTTAAGTGGAGCTGACCCGTCCTGTGGCCAGTCTTGTTAGGAGCCTGACTCTGACCCTTTTCAGCCCTTGGCCTCTGGACCCCGGGGCTTTGACCTGCCACTTTTCTGCCTCATCTCCGTCCCATCACTCTCTTGTGTCAGCCCGGGTCAAAGGTCACAACGCACTGGGAAGGGTGAGGGGTACTTTGTTTTAAAAACTCTGCACTCTCCTGAGAATACTGTAACATAAAAATAACTCAAGTAGATTCTAAGGGGTCATCTTAACGTAAGTACTGTATATACTGTTAAAAAAATACGATTTTAAACACAATATTGCAACATACAGAGCCATGCTCCTTTATGTGGGCTCCTGCAGAATGGTGAAATGAGTTGGGTAGTACTTCAAAGTAACCGTTGTTAGGTTACATAGTTACTACGTTACGTTACTGTCCCTCTAATTAAACTAGATGCGTTCCTAAAATCTCTGTGTATGGCCTATACTGCAGCTATTGTCGTTTATGACAGGCTTCATCACCTCTGCTGAGAATTAAGTGTCAGTTTCACAGCCTGTTTAGTGGAAAAAGGAGTTTAACATGTAGCTTATAACATGTTGCATGCATAACCAGCAATGAAAATGTTTGATAGATAAAGGGAACAATATGTCAAAGGCTGCAGCGCAACATTTTGTCCTGCAAACAGAGTGGAGACAGACTCCAATCAGCTGCTTAGATCAGAGGCTCTTATGAAAAAACGGCAGCGCAGTGATAACCTCATGTGCAGTGAGTTGCAACAATGAACATACCACATTTACTGGATTACAGTTTGTGCAGCTTCACTCAACATAGACATAGGGCCGCTGTGGAGACTCCGAGGCTTCAGCTCTGCTCTTGGCTCACGTCACCAGACGCACACGATACGTCATCAGCTCACTGCGTCTTCCTCGTGCCCACACAGGTGTCCACTGGCTGATGAGAAGTACTGTAGATCAATATTGTTGTTGAAGCCAGTCTCTCTTAATCTAATGTGTTACTAATTAGAAAAAGTAACGAGAAAAAAGTACAAAAAAGTAATTTGAGTACTCTAACGCTAGTAAGTTTGTAACACGTTACCACCAACACTGGTCCTTGTGTGGAGTTCTCATAGTCTTCCTCTCTCACTGTCCAATGAAATGGACTAGATTCATTGTTTAACTGTAAAACAAATGAATGAAGCAAATGTATCTACCATTATCTACATATGATTCAATAAGAGCTTCTTTTGAGCCTGCTGTGTTAGTGCTCATGGCTTGGTGGCAGAGCCCTGAATGTGTTCTGCAGATGTCCCAGTGCGGGAAGTGAGGAAGGAAAGGGAGCACAAACAGGAAGTGGAAAACATCACTCGGAGCCAGGGAGACATCCTCCTCTTCCTCTGATGGGGCCTGGCTAATTAGCCTATCACTGCTCGGGGGCCTTCACGGACAGACAGAGCAGCATCGCAACTGACAGTGGCCACCGTGCCGCTCACTGTCGCACAGCAAACACAAATCATAGCTGTCTCACACTGAGGCAAAGGCAATTATTTTCATGTTTGTTTTAACTGGCTCCGACTCCCCCATGTCGGCATGGGAGCTATTCTCTTTTCCCTTTAGGTATTTTGTTAGCCATCTATGGCTCCTAAATTAGACGCTTCGGACTGGTTTTACTGTGGCCTATCATCTGGTCTTGGCATGGCTTCAGACGTCAGGCCACAGTTTTCAGCTCTGCGCGTTGAGACGATGCTTCTACAACATTCCCTCGCTCAAACTTCACCATTCCTTTGGTTCCGAAGCCGCAGCAGCTGTTAATCTCTCTTCAAATGCAGTCACAGGATGTGCTCTTCCAACCGAGAAAACTTTGTTCCTCATATGACATATCCAGCCAAAGCTTTTCCTCTGGTTTTGTTCCGATTCATAATGCCTAATCTGTCATGCAGGGCTTATAGGATCATTGTGAGGTGGCAGTGAATAACTGGGTTTGAGTGTCCTGTTTTTATCATTTGTAAGTATCCCATTTTGGAACTGGTGCATGCAAAAGTGTAAAAAAAAAGTACCATTGAGAAAATTGGTCTTGCTACCCTGAACACACCTTATCCTATTCTGACAGCTGACAGCTTTGCACAGGCCAAATGACCTATGAGTAAAGCAGTTTCCATCTCCCAAAGACAAATGTAGAGGAAACAGCAAATAGTGTTTTTCTGGTGCGGAGACAAGAAAAGGTTTGAACAAAGGCATCTGGACGTAGGATTGAGGGTGAAAACATTTTGTCCCTCATCCAAGAAACTTTGTGAATTCTGAGTTCAACTGGTAAACGAGCTGAGTGTTATATTCCTCAGATGGAGGGGTCTACTGTAATTGGGCATGGCTGTTCTGGTTTCACTGTCGTAAAGAAAAAAAAGCAGTGTGAGTGATGGTGGGAGAGGAACAAAAATTTCTGAGAAGAATTGTGGCTTAGAAGAAGTTAAACATGAGTTTTTCATCCTTCAATCTTTCAGACCTGCTCCAGTTCACAGGGGCATTTCTTCACTAAAGGTAACCCTCTCAATCATTTCAGGGATTCCAAGAACAGTACAGGAAGTTTGCATCTGGCCAAGGGACGAATCAAATCTGACAGTTTTTATCTTACAATAGACAGCATTGATCTCTGGAGCCACGTCAGTCTTGGATGCATGTATGAATTTACATTACATTATACAAGTATGTATAGTAGTAATTAAGAATCAGAACTCAGTAAACTGTCAGCCCTGCGACTAACTGGCCATTGTCTAGGGTCTCATGCCAAAAAGCTGCTGGGATAGGCTCCAGTCAACCACAACCCATAACAGGACAAAGCGGTAGAAAATGAATGAATGAACTCAGCGAACTCAAATGTAAGTGTTGTCTGTTTTGAAAAAAGATTTTGTGAAACTCAATGTTACACATGACAACTCTAACCCTCCAGCGTTCACAATATCATATCTTCATAAGGTAACTGTCTCCTGAAGTAATACAGGATGCCTGACAATAAATTACCCCAAAACATTATTATTTTAAACAGCCAGAGCACAATGTGAACGCAATAATCCTCTTCCTCGTTTGATGTTTGACAGGTGTGAAGGCCTGCCCCCTTGGGATTTGGTCAAAACACAGAGGTGCAGTGTAACTGGTCTTCACTGTATTTTTGAGAGAGTAAGAGTAATACTTTTATCATTTAATTTATTTAGCATTAGCATTAAAGGGGCCTTCGACCGGCGGGTTGGCGGTTCGATCCCCGCTCGAAACATCCCAAAAACATAACATCCCGTTCTCCCCCACATACTGTCGTTGTGTCCTTGGGCAAGACACTTAACCTACATTGCCTCCAGTGAGTGTTCTGTAACACTGGTAAATAGTTTAATGTATGTAAAGTGCTTTGAGTGCCTACTACAGTAGGTGGAAAAGCACTATATACAAATTCTTATTATTACTTACCATTATTTTCTGTTTTCAGCATTAGCACCAGAAGGTTGTTGATGAGAGCATCAGTGAAATCATTAAGTCAGTCTTTTTTTTTCCCGACTCCTGTAATTACCATTATCTTGTTGTCTTTAATGGTCACAGTATGGATGAATTTCTAGCACACCCAACCCAATATCACCAACAACTGATGCCTGCTATAGACAAATATAATTTTTAATACAACAGAGCACTAGCCTCTAGAGCAAAGAGATTCATTGGTGGCCACACCATTGAATAATTATTGGTTAGAAGGATTTCTTTTTAAGTTGTGTATGTCATATATGGTTGGTACCCACAGTGAGAAAAAAGGAAAGTAGCTGGAGGTTTGACTACAGAATGTAAGGTGTGCATTAAAAACAGCTGAAGGGGCAGAGGAGGCAGACCGGAGAAAGAATCAAGGAGCAGATAACACTGAGAGAATAGCCTCCAGTTAAAAAGAAGATATGGGCTGGAAGATAATGAGAAGAGGTGGACTGGAGCGGGCTGCTGAGTCCAGAGGTGATGGACTGAGGATCAGAGGGACAGAGGACAGGAGGTCTGCGGAGGCTCAGTAACACCTCAGTGCAGTGAGCGGTTATCTGCAGAAGCCAGAACTGATAAAAACATTGCTACTTTTAGACATGTGCACCTCTCCATCGATCATGTTGCTACTTCAGAAGGCTAGTGACACGAATGCATGAAAATACATATATCCATATCATTGATACTCTAATAAAAACAGTACATTTTTAGGCTTTCCCTCTGATATTGTCTGACTTTTAGTAACAATATGTACAGCTGTTGTTGACATTATTACAGTATATTTTTTTAACCAAAGCAGGAGGTTGCTAATTTCTTATTCAAAAGTTGTTTCAAGCTTTTTGTCCTAAAATTAGTGATTTATTAATGATGACTAACAGTCTATAGCTTGCCTTGCCTTGGTGTCAACATTTGCTGTTTAAAGGTGCCATCAGCACAAGAGGACAAAATATGGCATTGCTCAAACCATGTGAGTTGTACCTGCCCAATTAAAAATATTAGAATGCATGGCAAGTCTTTACAAAAAGTAACATTACATGTTATGATAATAGTAATATCTCAGAATCAATATTAGGGTCACACTTTGACTTGGAGAAAAACAGTTTATTTTCCACTTCTGAACTTTTTTGTCCAAGGGTAACAATATGCAACATTTTACACTTTTGTTTTCTTCCATTTGAGAAAATTGTTGTCACCTAATATCATATTGTAATATAGATCTGTGAATAAAATTAGACTATAAGACATCCTATAAGCTTTATTATCAAGGTTATTAATAGATAATGTCTGTATTGGGACACTTTGTCCAATAATGTTTGAGTACATGAGGGACTGCTCATGCCTCAGTACCCTATTACTGACAGCACACACATGTTAGTACATAGTCAGTCAGTTGGTGGCTGTAAAAAGGTATACAGTATTTGGGTGTGTCATGGTTAACGTGACTCTGCCCGACGCTCTACAGAACATAGTCTGATCCACAGAACCATTTGGGATGTGATTGGATTTATCAACCACAGTTTTATCCAAACTAAGCAGTTCCTTGTTGTTTATGTTTGTAAAGGTAAAATGGTCACTTCTTTTTCAAACCTAACATGTCCCGACCTGTCAGTGCCACATCATTGGACGTAACGAGATGGTATTTCCAGGGTTTGGACCATTGGAGCAGTTCAAGATGAATTTTTGTGAGTCTGTAAAATCTTCAGAGAATCCAGCTGCAGTTCAGGGTTATGTAGCTCTGCAGTAACTGTCATTTTATGTGCACAAATTATAAAATAATATTACTTCAAGTTCTGCATTTTATTGGTGATTGAGTTCCTATTGCTTGTTTTGACCCCATGTGGTCAAATAAATTTATAACCTGTGCAAAGTTTTATGAAGCGAACTGTCGCACTGTTGTATCCACTTCCAACACCCAACAACAACACCTACTCTCCATTTCTGAGACATCTGCTGTCAGACTCACATCTTTCATGGTCTTTTCCATTCGGCAGTCTGCAGTTTTCCTTTCCTGAAAACTTTAGAGGCCTCTTGTGCCTAGTTAACGTTGGCCTGGACAGTGGTCCTTCCAGAGAGGGATTTACTGAAAGGTCAACTGGAGAAGCATCTTCATCTTAAGATAAATATGACTACTCCAATGTGCGATGTCTGAGCAATATACTGTCAGCTTCTTTGACTTTCATCATTAAAAGGAAATGTACTTTAAGATGTGAGGTGAATATGACAAGGTATGGGTAAAATAAGCATGATGTATAAAGCCCTCTAAAACAGATATACAACCTGTTTACCCGCTTCTATTCACCAGTGTTACAGCCACTGGAGGCAAGGTGGGTTAAGTTTAGTTTAGTTTAGTAGTACTTTATTGTTCAGCCTAAGCTGAAAATTGATCTTTGGTCTCGCCATACAATCACAAAACAACCAATTAACAATACACAACATCCAATGAATACATCTAGCCATACACACATCCATAATAACAAAATTAAAATATACATTCCTACCTCTTATTCAAAAGACTTATTGCATTTGGTACGAAGGTTTGTTTATATATTGCTTTCATTGCTTTTGCATGATTCAAGGGGCGTGTTGTGTCTCTCGTTATAATCAAAGCTTTTTTGTGAATAGCAATTTGGTATAAGTGAGTGACTGACTTTTGCTTTATTCCTATAATCTTCCCAGCTACTCTTATAATTCTGTCTAATTTAACTTTATTCACTGAAGTAACTCGTCCGAACCACACAGTTATATTATACCCTAAAACACTTTCAATTAAGCCTGTATAAACTCTTTGCAACACAGCCTTGCTCACACAAAATTCTTTCAGTTTCCTTAGCAAGAATAGCCTTTGATTTGCTTTCTTACAAATAAGAGCCACATTATCAGAGAAGTGTCTTGCCAAAGGACACAACAACAGTATGAACTGTGGGAGAACAGGAATCGAACCACCAACCTTCCGGTTGAAGGACGACCGCTCTATCACTGAGCCACTGCGCCCCATTTTTTCGCTTTGACATAATAGGCTTACCTTACACCTTAATGAAAAGCACTATCAAGAATTCGTTAACTGGTCCAATCTCGAGGAATAAGGTCCATTCCAAGGATTGCATCATCTAGCCTGGCTTAACACAGGGATGGGATCATGTCGTGACAAACAGGTCCCAAATAAACCAATTACACAAAGTGGACGTGACAACAGAAAGTTGATACAGTATATTCAAGTTTTTCCAAATCCAGTTGGGAGTACTGCAAAAACATAATTTTTTCCAAAGAAACGTTAATGGAGCTTCCAGTTGTTGTGGTATCAAAGACATGTCCAGGTTACTTAAAATTTAAAATTTATTCTCATTTGTAGCTCTAAGAGAATTAGAATTATAAATATGATTGGGTATTTTTATTTTAATGAGGGCAGCGTAAGTGACGTTTGATCAGCTGAGCAGCTCTGCTTTGTCTTAGTGGTAGTTAACTTTGAGCTACCCCCTCATAGCCATCCATCCATCTTCTACCGCTTATCCGGGGCCGGGTCGCGGGGGCAGCAGTCTAAGCAGAAACTTCCCTTCCCAGACACTTCCTCCAGCTCTTACAGGGGGATACCGAGGCATTCCCAGGCCAACTGAGAGACATAGTCTCTCCATTGTGTCCTAGGTCTTCCCCGAGGTCTCCTCCTGGTGGGACATGCCCAGAACACACCCCCAGGGAGGTGTCCACGGGGCACCTGTTCTGGACTTTCGATGTGGAGGAATGTAAATCGAGAGCTTTGCCTTACAGCTCAGCTCCTTCTTTACCACGACAGACCGATACATCGACCACATCACTGCAGAAGCTGCACCGATCCATTTCCTTCCCTCCTCTCCTTCCCTCACTCCCCAAGACTAGACCCCAAGATACTTGAACTCCTTCACTTGAGGCAAGATCTGTCCACCGACCTGAAGAGGACAAGCCACCCTTTTCCGACTGAGAACCATGGCTTCAGACTCGACAACATAGCTCCTAGGATTATTCGGGCACTCAAACCCCTCCACCATGTTAAGGCGACGTTCATATGATGAAGTAAAGTAACTTTAACAGGATTAAAAGTCTTTAAAAATTTGACCTGTACACAGTTTGGTTTAAATGAAAGTATAATCACATTTTATCTCCTGAATAACATTCAATAACATGACATTTTTGTTTGTTTGTTTTTTACTTTGCATAATTCTATTATTTGTGGAAAAACATGAAACACAGTTCTAAATAATTAATATATGTAAAGTATGTATCAGTTTTTATACATTTTATTTTTGTTACTTATTAAAATAGTGTGTTGTTCAATTAGCATGTTTTTGTGTTTTGCTTTGAACCGAAATTGGTGGCAAAGAACCGTAGATTTTCACTGGTATTGGTACCAAAACTAGAATTAAAAACTAGAATTAAGATGCTTTCTCTCAAAAGTCATTAGGGTATACAGTTGTGCTCATACGTTTACATACCCTGGCAGAATTTATTAGGCCATTTTTCAGAGAATATGAATGATAACTCAAAAAAACAGGGTAATTTGGGTAGTTTCTGTTGTCATTAGGAATAAAAAAAAGAGTAAACACAGTTGTTTTACAATAAATGGCTCCACCCAACAACTAACTATGAGTGAAAGAAAGGTTTTTGTGTTATCATTCATATTCTCTGAAAAATGTCCAGAAAATCAGGGTACTTATGAGCACAACTTCTGCCGATGATGCATTGACCACAGTCTCCGTTTTGTGACATTAACTGCCCTTTCCACTCTACTTTGTTACACCTATGACAGAAAACACCCTGCCCCATATAATATATCCATATGCATATTGTGCCCCAGAGCCCCAGCGTCACTTTGCAGTCATATGGAAAATCCATGCCAGCACTTTCCCCATTGCATCATGACAGACTGTCGGCGTTCATGAGGCTGGGGGCCTTTTACATAACGTCTAGAGCCATGAGGCCTGACGTTTTACAGTGACTCATTCAGAATTTTAAAAATTCATTCATTTTTATGTCAGCTATGGCACTGTTTCTGCTCAATACTGTTTACTAAGTGCATGTGGGCATGATTGACTGAGGAGCGTGAATGTGGCTTTGACTTTAAATGGAGACAGAAAGTTGGCAAAGATCAGAAATCAGGTATAAACCAATACTGACTGCTGTCAACTGTTGTTGCTTTTTTCTAGGACTGTTTTTTCATGTTATTAATTTTCTTCATCTGATATATATTAAAATAAAAACCTAAAACAGCAAACAGCAAATATGTTGTTGGATTGGAACTTTACAGTCAAGAGTCTGGCTGAGAAGAGGACAGTGAACACAATTAGTGACATCTCTTGGACCCACTGTAAAATCAACTGTGGAAAATGGGACGTTTTAAACAGAGACCTTTAGAAAGTCTTTCCAGTTCAAGACTCCTCAAAAGTCCACCAAGTATTGTATCATAACGTGTCTAACCTTATGGTGCAGTTTTTCTTTATTGCTTTAACCCACTTGAAACCCACAATGACAGTAGACGTTTATTATGAAACACTTATGACTACTCTTTTTGCAAACAGATTTCTCATGGTTTTATACAGTTTGAAAACTCTTTTGTATTAAACACTTTACTCATGTCTCATACAGAGACACACTAGAATTGGATTCACTGTGTTCAACCAAATAAGAACCCATTTCAAACAAATGGAAGAAATGCTTTATTCAATGGTTAATTTCATAGTTCAGTCATGAAAAAGTTATAAAGTTATAGATCAGCCTTTTGTCTAAACACTAAACAGGACGTGATTTGTGGTTTAGGCCTGGGTTACTGTTGGTGTAGGGTTTAGTCCAAGTCTAGTAGGCTACGTGTGTAGTTCTAATTTGGTCTTTGATAGATCCTTGGTGTACAGTTTCTCATATTTGCTATAGCATTTATGTAGATTTTGTTAAGTTAGTATTTTTTAACATTTTCTCCACGCCACAACATCACAAACATCACTTCTCTGGACAAACTTAAAGTGAAGTACAGCCTCGAGTGGCAGCCTCTGAATCTGTCTCCACAGGCCTCTGAGAATGCCTGTACAGTTGTGCCACTCTCAGATCTGACCTTTTGCTTATTGGGGTCAAATTTGTGCATTTATTAAGCAATTACAAAAAAAATCTAATCTAGGGTTTGTTAAGGATGTTCTAGGTTTAGTAAGGTCCTAGTAAGGTTTAGCGTAAGATTAGTCCTGGTCTGGTCCTTGTGCATTGCTTGGTTTTTATTCTAGGTTTAGGTTCTGAATTTGGTTTGGTTCTGATTAATTCTTAAGTTTCTTCCTGGTTTAGTCCTGTCTTTAATCCCATCTTGTCGTTGAACATGCCAGTCCTCACACAGCAGAGCTTTGTGCTGACTGTGGGTTTGTCCAGGGCCAGAGCAGGACGTCTCGAGGAGAGTCCAGGACTGCCTTAGGCTCCGGAGAGACAGAAAGGAGGGGCCACGTTTGGAGTGCTAGTTTAAGAGTGAGCCATCTGTAAACAGGAAGTGAGCTGTTCTGACAAGTGCTCATTAAAGAAGCGTCTCATCCAGGACGCTCCGGGAGATTTCCTGTGCTCGGGACTCTGGACTCCACAAACTGTCCAACAAAACCACGACCAGGGCTCAGCGGTCTCCACCTCGTCCTTATAGACTATAGGGTTAGGGGGGGTTAGGGGTAGGGTTAGGGGGTGGGGTACTAAACTTGCACTAAAAGGAGGACTTTATAAAGTCCTCCTTTTAGTACAAGTTTAGTACTGGCTCTGTCATGTACCCTCCTCTTGTTAAGTTGAGTCCTGGCTTCAGTCCTGAGTTAGTCATGGTTTAGTCTTGGGTGTAGTCAAGAGTTTGTCAAATGTTTCATTTGTGATAAAAAAGAAGAAGTTTAATTTTACCAAACTAAACTCTCTGCATAAGTTTCTTGCAAACGAACCTGCAAGGAGCCAGTGCAGTCTCATTGGTCAGTGTCAGAGCTGGCATTTGATTGGTCAGTTTCACAAATAAGCAGAAGTTTTGCAAGCCAGAAGAAACATTCCGAGTGCGAGAGAACAGTTCTAAACGCGGAGGCATAACTTTGAATAAAAGCACATAAATCTGAGTGCGAACATAGTTTTTTGTGAGAGTGCGTGAAAAATAAAACGCTCTCAAACTGAAGTAACATGCTCTCAAATAAAGATAGGATTTTTCTTCCATATCATAGGAACATGCTGTTGTCTAGTGGACAACGGTCCCATGATGCATTTACTTTCAATATGGGACTACTTTATGATATGCCTAAAGGTAACACAAGAAACTAACAGCCAGGGCTAAACCAACAAACCATAACCCTAGACTAACCATAAATCAAAAAACACTGGACCTAAATTAGTACTGAATCAGAACTAAAGCCTGACTAAACCTTAGAGGTGAAAAGTAGCCTCAATGAATGAAAACCTTTCACATAATATTGTCCATGCTGTGTGTCTAAGGGTAAAAGCCAGGACATTTCAAAGCAAATAAAAAAATGTACTTCTCTCTTTGACTCCAAATTGCAGCCAACAGTTGCTGTGTCAGATTGCTTTAAGTTGGTTTGCTTTACATGCCTTTGTCATGTCAGGAACCCTCCACAGTAACAGATTACTGTTAACCTCATCCAAAATGTTTGCATCTGTTAAATCAAAGAAGACCAGAGCGAGCGTTGGATTGTTGAAAAGCAGTTTCCCCTGAAGCCTTAGACCTGGGTCCAGTCCAGATCACTGCAGAATGCATTGTGCTTCATTATAAGACTTACATTTTAATGGCTATGACAGAAGACCCTTAACAGACCCTTTCTCCTTTCCCAGTTTTTTAGAACATTCTGTGTTCTGCTGGGTTTCTGCATGGATTGGTGGAGCATGGTCCAGCTCCAGTTCAACTGGGCAGTATGCAATACACAGTCGTACTAGTAGTAGTAGTAGCAGCAGTAGTAGCACAACTGTGAACCACATTTGATATAATATCAACCAGTAGAACTTCATATACAGGCAATTTTAGCCAGATACTTTTTAAATTCCAGATTTTTAATTTTTTTTTATTTTAGACAAAAGATATAATTTCACGTAAATGTAGTGAAATATTTTGTAGACAGGCTTTGTTTAAACAAAGAACATTTCAATTATTTATTGTTATTGTTTGATTTTGGGCAAGAAATAAAATAGAAAAGACATCAGGATTGCACATACATTGTTACATAATAAAAAAAAAAGAAAGTATTACTGCAGCAGAAAGAAAAAAAAATATCTTTGGAAAAAGAGAGCAATACAAATCTGGTTCTGTGGGTAAGTTAGAGAATTGGGATTGGGCCTAGCTTACGTAGACCTTTGCCTTTTGGTTCTGTTCCTTCTTTAGCACGTTTACGATGGTGTGGACCATGGACTGTACCAATGCATGTGTCAAACCACCATTGTTCACGCTTGAAAACCAGGGCTTGGTAGATGCTGATTCATAGGTCAGCCTGCCGCTTCACCCTTCGGCTGCAAACCGTCCAACTCCAAGCTGAAGGTGTGATCCTATAAAGGCATCAAGTGTAGGAGAAAAAAAAATGATTAAACAAGACATTGTAATGAAGTGAGTGTGAGGAAGTCCAGGAATTAAATAAAACTGAAACCAAATTGGAACCTTTCAACTTTAGGTCTTTTGCCAACATGAACAGGTGTTTTCTTGCATTTTTCACCAGAATTATAGAATTTTCATAATGTACATGTACTATGTAACATGCAGCTGGGAGAAAAAAACACAAGGAGAACTGTAGAAAAGGAGTGAATACAACAAATACTAAACAAGGTTATATAAAGATCTACTGTACAGCTCTGTTACAATTAGAGTTACCTTGTATTTAGTCTGCAGCATTCAGAAGTATTAAATGACACATAATCTAATAATAATTTAGTCTGGCTCGGGCTAAACCACACTGAATCACAGGTGTCAGTCCCAGCATCAGCTTAACAATAGGATTTCCTTGAAAAGAGCTAAAAAAAAACAGTGGGTTTATATTTCTGCCGCCTCCCACCAGCACATATAACCTAGAACTTTCACCGGACTGGAACGCACTCTCACGGTGAAAAAGCCACTGGAAGAACCCCAGCTGAGCAACCCTTGGACGTCTCACCGCACACAGCGCCGGAGGGAGACGACCCCTCACAGCTCGTTTTAAAGAACTCATGACTGAAAAGCAGTGAGCGCTCTCATTGCAGTAACTACCTGTGGCTGTTGGGATAATTTGGCTGACATTTACTGTATTCACTGTAAAAGTGACTTAATGGTTGTATGCAAGACAGAGCATGAAGGCCACAGAGCAGTATAATCTGTTTTTTTTGTCGTGTTGGCAACTAGAGAGCTTTATATAATACAGCCATTGTTACATCTAGGGTTAGTACTGAGAACATAATGTCTGCAAAAATAAAAAAAAAATGTTGATTGCATGGCAGGAAGTGTCATATTTAGCTTACCTTAAACCTCTGTCCTTGAGTTCACTTTGCCTCCCTTTTGTTTGGAATTTACATTTTCTGGTGTACAGCAGGAGTCAAAGGGAGTGTTCCTTTAATGTTATAAACCAACTCCAAACCACCATTGGTGTGTCAGTACTGGCAGTTATGGGTTTGTTTTTGTTTTTCAATAAAACAACTGTTATCCTGCTGACTCACCTAATCATATACTAGGTAGTTCTCTAAAGTACCTGCCCTCTGCAAAAACTTTGATAGTTTGAAATTGATGCAAACTCATTACTGTTGACAAAAGTTGTTGGTGCAATACATTTCTTTCCAAACAATTATCAATAGAATGTATTTAACCTTAGGGCCAGGGTGGGCCCCAGAAACATTGACAGCGGGCCACTACAAAAGTTGGGTGCTTTGGGGCACAGGCGGTTCCGTCCATGGCACGTCTGACATTTTTGATTGGCTCTGGCTGCACACTTTTGTTTAATGCACTACACTAGATTGAGAAAAAAAACTAAATATATATTAAGGATGACGGGATGCATGCAGAGGTGGGTAGAGCAGCCTAAAATTGTACTCAAGTAAGAGTAGCGTTACTTCAAAATAAATTTACTATAATTAATTTAGAAGTAAAAAGTACTCATCCAAAACATTACCCAAGTAAGAGTTCAAAAGTATTTGGTTTAAAGACTACTGAAGTACTGAGTAACTGTTTAACATAACATAAAACCTTTGAAACCAATCCCTACAGTAGGTCTGCGTTTGAGCGAAACGAGGCCAGGACTGTTCATCCTTTTCACGTTCAACACTGGAGACAGTCATTTTTCATGTTTTTCCTCACGTCTGCTGCTTGTGAAGAGCAGTGTTCGGGAAACTATTTGGAAAATAAAGTGAGCTAAGCTACCAGTTACTCTATGTTAAATAAAACGTCACTACACTAAAGCTACCCCCAGAGAAATGTAGCAAGCTAAGCTACAGTATCATGGCAAAAGTAGTTAAATGCTTACTAGACTAATCTATTTTTTTGGGTTATTATTTTTAGATTGAACCAAGTCAGTTCACCGGTGTCTTGGTGGTCTCTCACCTCTCGTCTGTGTGAGAGTGCGGATCTCTGACAGTTTGTGCAAAGTCAATGTGATTTAAACAGCTTCACGTTAGCTGCTTCAGTGTAAAAGTTACAGGTTCCAATGGTTCATTGTCAATCTTTGTCTTTTAGCTACAAATACTACTAACAGAATGAAACTTAGTGAACACCGGTGATAATGAGAGCAGTTGTGGTGATAGATGCGTAGTTTTTTCTGGCCACAGTCCATGTCTTCTCCAGGGGAGGCAGAGTATATCAGGACTTTTTGTAATTTTTCTGGTGCAGGATGAGATAAATTATTAGACATATATCAGCTACATTCATTATTGATTATATAAATCATAAATTAATAGTAATGTGATGCTGTTGCTGTAGTGTGCGCTATTAAATATAACAATGCATCTATTAGCCCCTCCGCCCAATATCAGCCCCAGCCGCCTCTGTCCAGAATATACATCAAACTTATCAGTAAAAATATCAGAGTAGATTCATGTTGTTTATGCTCATGAAGGGAAACCCAAGAAGCGCCCAGACCTGTCAGTGTGGCGCAGTGGTAGAGCGGTTTTCTTATAAATAGAAGGTTGGTGGTTCGATTCCCACTCTCCCCACAAATTATACTGTCGTTGTGTCCTTGGGCAAGACACTTAACCCCTCTTGCCTCCAGTGGTGTTCCAGCTGTAACACTGGTGAATGGAACCTTAAAGTAAGACACTTTGAATAAAAGCGTCAGCTAAATGACTAAATGTCAGTGCTGCCACATGATTTGACACAACGCGCCGGAAACCCCAAATACTTTGTTTGGAGCAGTTTAAGATGTTTGTAAACTCCAAAATCTCGTGAGAATCCAGCTACAGGTTAAACTCACTAACTTCAAACTCATCACAGAGATCGCCTTCTATTGGATGTTTTCTGTAAAGCTCAGGTGGTGGGCAATGGATGTGGGATGTTGTCCAGGGGTTTGTAGGGAAGCACTGAAGCTCCTTTTTAACCTCCTTTCCTGCTAAAGTGAGAACTCAAACAGTTCTTAACAACCATCTAGTACGTCTGGGTCTTTTCTAAGGAGTTAGGAAGATTCCTTAGCTATTTGAAGTATTTGGATTCACAGATAATCTATTCATCTAAGGTGTTAAGAGCTTTGACTGCTCTGTATACTTATATACTATTTTGACTTTTACAGGTAGTCTATTTACTGTTGTCATATGTCTGGTTTTAGCCACATTTTACATTGGTTTTAACTCATGAACTCACTTCTGTGTGTTCAGTCCACTTTAAAATTGACTCCATGACCCTGGACCACACAGGATCATCATTGCTCAAATAAGGTGCTAGCAGTAGATTTAAAAACAAATCCCCTGAGGAGCAGATGAGCTCATGGCTGGCCAGAAGCACCCAGCAGCAGTGAGAGCAGTGAAAGGCTATGGTCTGGTCAGACGGCGTGCATTAAGGAGATGTTGGCCCGGGTGAGGAAAAGCCCCTGGCAGCCAGGCTGTCTGGGGTTGAAGTTTCATTATCTTCTGCTATCAAGTGTCCTCCATTGAGCCCAATGAATCACAGGATTACAGGGAAACAGAGCAGTGTTGTCTGAAGGCGTCAGTCCTTCTGATCCATGTCTCTGCCTACGCCCTCCACAGCTCCCCTTTGGCCTGCCCGGTCATAAACCCAGCCAGTGTCCTTTTTTCACTCACGCCTTTGTCTTTACACAGTACAGTACATATAAGCCCATTGAGGATTTTGTCAAGTGTTAAAGCACATCAGTCCTGTTTCTTGATTTTCTGAAATCCAAATAAAAATCCAATAGAGCACCACAATTTTTAGACAATGTAGATAACTGTCTTTTTATGTAAAAGGGAAGGGAAAAATGCTTAATTCATCAAGCACAGACATCAAATACACACAAATAAATCTGTCAAATCTAGGGTAAAGAATTTCATTGTAAAATCTCTTTCCTGATAAATAACATTTTAAACAAAACCTTTAAAAATGTGACTTATTTTTTAATCAAGGTAATTAATTGCATTTAGGTGTGTAGTGTTGCTATTACTCAGCATAAGAACATCTGTGGTTCTGCTGGTATAAGAGCTGAGGAGGTATGTTTCAACAGTGTCTTGTTTATGCAATTCATGACAGTTCTCTTTCAGTCTGGTAATGGAGTGTGGAGCACAATTTTTCATGTGGTCAATAATAATAATAATAATAATAATAATAACACACTGCTTCCTTTTACCTCTATCTGTGTCCCACTCTCCTTGTGCCTCTGATATATGCCCCTCGTGATCGATGACCGTCTACAGCACCACCGTGACCCACACGACACTAACCTCTGCCACTACGAGAGTTTAATTAAAGCCACAAATCAGCCGACTGTATCAATCAGGGAGAGAGATGCCTGGATGCAGTAGACAATGTGACGGCACACTACAATACATACGTGAGCTCTGGCAGTTTAAAGATGTAATATGTCGTTTTGTCTAGGACACAACGTGTACGCCCACTGCTGGCTGACATCTTGAGATTCTTTGCCAGTGTCTACAGATTCTAATTTTGACTGCAGCGCCATGCCAGATTCAAATCTCTCAGGGTTTTCCCGCAGCAGTTGAAAACAAATGAGAGGAATGTAGTTTGGTACAGGCCCAAAACCAAGTATCAAAGTTCAACTCTTGTTATTACATAAGATTAGCGTTTACGTTTTTCTTCAAAAGAAAGCATGCTGGTCTTGGACTCCACAAGAAAAGTGTGGTCTAGATTCAGATTCATTCATCGCGTTTTCTGATTGGATATAATTGTGTTGAGTTTGCATGTTCTCCCAGTTTGATGGTGGGTTTCCTCTGGGTACTCCGGTTTACCCGACCAACATAAAAAAAAATGTTTCCAGTTAGTACTGACACAAGATCTATAGAGCACTGGTTCCCAAAGTGGGCGGGAGTGGTGGGCGGGGGGGTCGCGAGATGATTTCCAGATATCCAGCATTATTCCATATTCCAGTTTTTTTTTTTTTATGATTATTATTTTTATATATTTTTAAAAAGGTTGTTAAGATGCGAGTATAAATTTAGGATAATTAAAATCAACTGAAAGTAAAACTTTGTAAAACTGTTTACTCCGATTAATTATGACAGTTAAGTGACGGCGTGTTGCCAAGTCCGCGGGCTACTTTAACACAGTTGCCACGGCTGTTTTTCATGTGAGAGAGAGAGAGAGAGAGAGAGAGAGAGAGAGAGAGAGAGAGAGAGATTTGTTATTTAGTCATTATTTTTATCTTTTAAAGTCCATTTTGGGCAAAAAGCATAGTATAATAAAATCACCAAAGCAAGTCTTTATGTTAAGAATGAATAGTACACAAACATTTCTAAAACTGTAAAAACTGTCTTTCTTTCTTTTTTTTTTTAATAAACATTCATTAATTATTTTATGATAAACATACTGTCTTAAGTGCACCCCTTTTTAATCATAAATTAAATAATAATAGATAAATAAATACATTAAAAAAATAAATACAATAGGCTAAATAATAATAATTTGCATGTAGGCTATATGCATTTAGAAGAAGAACAGAGGAACAAAGAAATGAAAAGTCAGTCATACCCCGGGGGGGATCGTCAGCAGTCTAATAGTGGGGGTCGTGGTCTGAAAGGTTTGGGAACCCCTAGAGGGACCCTAGCTGCTGCTCCACTGGTTGGGTTAAATCCAGAGAATGAATTTCCTCATGGGGATAATGAAAGGTAGTAAAAAATAAATAAAGAAAATGTAAAACTTGCTCCTACCTGCCCTTTGCAAACGCTTTCTATAGAAGCCCTCCCAGATGGTTCTGCATCACAGGCATAGACTGCCTATAACTACTGATTCAAATAGCACCGGTCTCTTATAATCCTTCTTTAACATTTACAAAGGTTTCAAGTGCGAATAAGGCTTTGAGGTAAAGCACAATATTGCATCTTGCACCAAAAATGGAGAGTTTTCATTCATTCATTTTCTACAGCTTAGTCCCGTTAGGGGTCGCAAGTGAGTGAAGCCTATCCCAGCAGCTTTGGGCCTGAGGCAGAGTACACCCTGGACAATGGCCAGTTAGTCGTAGAAATGGAGAGTTTTGAGTTAAATAATGACAAAGATATCAAAACTAAATGTGTAAGTGTGATAGTTAGACAATGTCTGTGCGCCCAGTGTCTATTCACACCCAGTCTGTCTGTGGCAGCGCTGCTCCGAGCCCACAGCCCTGGCATAAAGCACAGGCTTGTCAAAGAGCTGCTAAATGGAGGTGCTCTGTTTCATGAACTATGATTGAACTTGTTGGAAATGGCTGGAAATGTTAGACAAATACAGTGTCTGCTAACCTCAGCAACGTTGTTTCTTCAGCCCCCACTTAGCCCCCTCCCCTCCATTCCCCCACCCACAACCCTTCATCCTTTGCCACTCCACGGCCTGACATCGGCCGATACTGGTCCATGAGAAGATGAACTGAAAGAGAGGGGCCCCAGACTAGATTTATGGTGAGTGGAGTTTTCTCACTACCAGAGCCTTTCCACAAAACATGGTTCACAGAGGTCATTGGAGGGCGCCACGGTTTTACATCCATTGTCTTTAATGGGCAGTTCTCATAGACCTAGCAAAATTGGGATTGTTGCCTTTTTGCTATCCCACTTGCTCAAAGACTAATTTTGATGATATATTGTGGAATATTGACCTCCCTGATAAATAAATAAAAATATAACTACACCAAGAGTAAACTAACCACAGAACTAAAACAAACTTATACAAATTTAAACCAAATTAAAAGCAATCCTGAACCAGGACTAAATGACAACTAAACCAGAACCAAACATGCTCTAGGCCCAGACATAAACAAGGACTAAACCCAGAAACAAACCTGTAACCAACACTAAACCAACAAGCCTCTGAAGAGAAAGCTTGTTTCAGCTGCTTGTATCCTTGTAGATCCTTGTTCATTCAGTCCTGAGTTCTTGGTCATAGGACTAAGAACATACACTCCATCACAACAAAACCTTTAGGACCACACTCTCTTTGTTATGCAACAAAACGTATCAACTACAAAAACGAAGGCTCAGTCTTACAGAGAGGCAATGATGAGGTGAGCATGTAACTAATGAAAATCATTAGTGGCCATGTGGCTGGTGCTGTAAGCGGAGTGCACTGAGTGCTGAAGCCTTGTACTCTCCATTGACACTGACCTCCATAAGTTTTGACTCAGAAACTGGACTTGGACTGTTTAGATTTTTAATTGTTCCCTTGTATCTATTACAGTGTATTGCACATTGGTTCTGGTCTTGACACTGACCAAGTCTATGTCAGTGCTGTCTTTACTACAACACTTGGATGATGGCAGACAAGATGGCTGCTAAGGGCAGGAGTGGTTTGTTGGGCTCCACTCAGACCCTCTGTATTTTACAATTCTTATTATTATTATCATGTGCATGGACTTATAACTCTGCATGTCATATGGGTTATTTGGCTGGATTTACATATGGTGAACAAGTTAAACTCTATATGTTTGGACATGGACACTGCACTTTATTTTCCCTCTGGTTATCAAAGCCTTTGTACAAGAGCAACAGGAACAGTGTCAACGGTGTACCATTCTCACAGGACGGCAGAGTGTATGCATCCAAAGTTCTATTGGTGCTAATACTTTTGGCTGGTGATATACACCTAAATCCCGGACCGGCAACACTTGAGCAGCCGGCTAGCTCTGTGGTACAGGTAAGGCCTGACACAGGAGGAGCAGCGCTGACGATATTGCAGACACCGCCCCTACACACACCTGAGCCCCGTGGAGCGGAGCGGCAGCCGGATCAGCTGTTGGCTCAGCGCCAGGAACTATCGGAGTATCAGTGTCACACTCAGGAGCGCAATATAGAACTTTGCAGCTTACGTACAACCGACCGTAGTACGACCGGTGAGTCACCCCGTTTAACAAATCCACACGCGGATGACCGGCCCGCACTAATTACGGCCTCTAATCGCACAGTCTCTGCGGAGTTGAATGTCTTTCCTCTTCGGTCGGTAAACAGCGCGGCGGCTAATGCTAACAATAAGGAACACGGGCAACACGCAATAAAAAAACAAAAGCAACTACTCTTTTTTCAAACTGTTAATCATGCCCGTGTGCTCTGGGACATTAAGAGAAAGCCTAAAGGAATATTAGGTGGACAATTAAACATCCGTAGTCTAATCTCTAAAAGAGATCAGATTTCTGCACTTCTCATGGATTCCAATTTAGACTACCTATGTCTGACCGAAACGTGGCTTCATAATAACGTGCCAACTAACATGATCGACATTGCTGGATATCAATGCTTTAGAAATGACAGAATTTCAGGCAAGGGTGGAGGTGTTCTGATTTACATCAATGACAAATTTAAGTGTCATTTGGTTTAGCTGAAGACCCAACTGGAATGTCTAGCCCTGAATGTAATTTTGTCAAACTCAATGAATTTCAGTATTGTGGTCCTCTATAATCCACCATCGCACAGTTCTTCTTTTTATGAAGAATTGTGTCTTGTAGCTAAACAACTTAATGTGTATAGAGAAACTATATGGTATGGTGATTTTAATATTAACTGGTCAGACAAAAAGTGTAAACAAAAACTAAAAACAATAATGACAAAATATAGCTATAAACAAATGATTGAAGGACCCACTAGGATAACGCGACAAACTAAGACCCTTATTGACATGGCATTCACCAACAAGCCAGAATGTATAACAAGGACCTACAATTTAATAACAGGACTCTCTGACCACAATATGACCTTGACAGTTAGAAAATTAACTAAAAAGAGACTACAGTATTTTGGAAAGTCTAATGGTGATAATGGTAATACAAGATTGATAATTCCCAAATCTAAAACACAATTTGAAATGGGAGCAGATTATGTCCCTTGATGATGTGGAAAAGTGCTGTAACACTGTGACTGCAGCGATCACTGGATTAATAGAAAAGTATACAGTGCAAAAAACGAGTAAACAAAAAAAAAGCACTATACCATGGATAAATAGTGAAATTAGAAAACTTGTGAAGCAGAGAGACACAGCGCTCAAAAAATCATTACTTACAAAACTTAATACTGATCTTTTAACGTATAAAAGTCTAAGAAATAAGGTTGTGCTGGAACTACGTAAAGCAAAAGCCTCATACTACACTGAGTTAATAGGCAATACAAGAGGCAACAATAATTCCCTTTGGAAACATTTAAATAATTTGACTAATAAAACTTACAAACACAATAGGATTAGAGAACTTACTATAAATGGCAAAAGTATTAATGATGGTGCCAGTATGGCAAATGAATTTAATTGTTATTTTGTACAGTCTGTTGAAGAATTATCAAAAGATATTGAAGCTACAGAACACATCGATGATCCTGTACAAACAGCATCTACAGATCCCTTCTGCATTAAAGAGGTGGAGGAGACTAAAGTCTCAGAAATAATTAATAAATTGTCAAATTCTAAATCAAATGACATTTACGGCATAAATAGCTGCTTTCTGAAAAAATACAGCACTACGTTAGTTAAACCACTGACGTATCTTATTAATCTCTCTATAAGAACCTGGACATTTCTCTCAGGTTGGAAAAAAGCAGTCATTGTCCCAATATTTAAAACAGGAAGCCCGGATCTCATGTGTAATTATCGGCCAATATCAATTCTACCCATATTTTCTAAAATAATCGAGAAAGTGGTTGCAGCACAATTGAGTGACCACCTTGAAGTCGGACAGCTCCTCCACCCACAGCAGTTTGGCTTTAGATCTGGTTATTCTACAGAAATTGCAAATTGTTGTTTTATTGAAAATGTGAAAAAATCCTTGGATAGGGGTGAGGTGGTGGGGGCCGTATTTCTCGATCTTAAAAAGGCATTTGAAACGATTAATCACAACATACTCCTGTCTAAACTATCATTATTTAACATTTCCCCTGAGGCAGTACATTGGTTCACATCATACCTTCAGTCTAGAGTCCAGTGTGTGAGAGTTGCCCAGGACAAATCCTCATTCCTGAACATAAAGATGGGCATACCACAGGGCTCAATATTGGGACCCTTGCTGTTCAGTCTCTTTATAAATGACTTGCCTCTAGTCGGCTCAGGGGCCAGCTGCCAGCTCTATGCGGATGATGCAGTTTTTTATGCACCCACCAGGACACCTGAGCAGGCTGCTGATGTTTTATCCACATGTATGGCTGAGGTTAAACAGTGGCTCAACCGAAATCAGTTGGTGCTAAATCTGACTAAAACTGTCTCTATGTGCTTTTGCATAAAAAAACAAAATATAGAACGTTTTCAAATAAACCTTCAAAATGAAAAAATACATACTGTATAACTGAATTTAAATACCTTGGGTTGCTTTTAGACCCTCAACTAAAATTTGATAAACATATTAAAAAAATTTCTAAAACCATACAAAATAACTTAAACTGTTTTAAATTGATCAGACATTTCATCCAAAAACCAGGCAGCTCTGCTGTACGTGCACGCTCTGATCTTCTCACATATATCCTACTGTATGACATCATGGGCACAGGCCACTCCCACAGTCTCAAAACGGATTGGCTCATTATACAATCAAGCAATAAAAATTATGGATAAAAAGCCAGCCCGTTACCATCACTGTAGCATTCTTAAAAAACACAATTTATTAAGTTTTGAAAGCTTTGGTCATTTATGCTTTCTTAAATTAGTATTCAAGTGCATTATTAATCTGGCTCCGAAGCCACTCAGTTCATTTGTTCAGAGACAGAACAGCAACAGAGCCACCAGGAGTTCCTCAAACCACAACCTTAAATTCCCATACTGCAGGACCGCTTTTGGACAGACAGCCTTTTCTTATAAGAGCAGCAAACTGTGGAATCTATTACCTATTGATATTAAGGTTATATCTGATTTTAAATTGTTTACCTTTATGCTTAAATCTTGGCTAAAAACAAAACAAAACTGTACCCATTTTTAAATATTGTATTTTGGTGAGTGTAAGATTGGATGGGTGAAGAAATGGCATGGATGATATGTACTTCATGGATTGGTATTTATAGTATGTATATATTGTTGTGTATAATGCTTTTTTTTAGTGTATTGCTATTGTTTTTATAATATTAGTGTAGAGTAGAAAAGCCCAACCAGGGACAAGAGTTGAGAATTAGTATTTGCTATAAACTCTATATACATCACATCAGCTGCAATATTTGTTTTGTAACTATGTTTGATTGTATGGTCCCTGTAATAAATAAATAAATAAATAAATTTTTTGTTGTTTGTAGTAGTTACATGCTCAAATACACGCTTTAAACGCCCTTTAAGTTGTAGCTGCAGCTGCTATACCCCGCTCCCTTGTGTGCTGTCCATTCCCTGTCACAAAGTAAAACCAAACAGATTATCTCCTTGTAAATCTTTCAGTCCTGAGTTCTTGGTCAAGAGAGTACCTTGATGATATTAACATGTTTTAGATTTTAGATCTTTCTGTCATTTGAATAGATTTCCTCTAGAAATATTGTGGGGTGTGGGGCGCACATGGCAGTGTGGTTAGCGCTCCTGCCTCACAGCAATAAGGTTGGGAGTTCAAACCCCGGCCGAACCGAACATCCTCAGCCAACTCCTGCCTTTCTGTGAGGAGTGTGCATGTCCCTGTGTTACTGTGGGTTTTCTACAGGTACTCCGCCTTCCTCCCACTGCTCAAAGACAGGCATGTATAGGTTAAATGTCTAAATGTCAGCCCTGCGACTACCTAGCCATTGTTCAGGGTGTACCCCACCTCAGGCCCAAACCTGCTGGGATAGTCTCCATTCACCTGCAACACATAACAGGACTAAGAGGAAAAAACAAATAAATGAATGAAATAATGTTGCAACTCAGCATTTAGTATTTTATTTCTGGTAACTGAAAAACAAACACAGGTCATAATGTAGTGATATGTTTATATATTTATAACAATTAGTGCTATGAGAAGAATGGTAAAGATGTTACTGTCTGGAGTGTCTAATGACAGCGCATCTGGCAGTTTGACAACTAACTACACTAAATGACATGTTGTTGTCATTGGGCTTGGTTAACTCGACACACACCTTCACAGCCCACGGCAACATAAAAACGCCCCGCACACACACACACACACAAATCCCGCAGACAATGAACCCATTTTCTTTGCCATGTTTGATTTAATAAGTGGCAAACCTGAGAGACGGGACGCCTTTGAGGAACTGGGGAAAAATCCCCTTGGACTATTATGACTGGGGGACTTTAGTGTAGCTCGCTGTAGAGAGACATTGTGAGTTTGAGCCAGAGAAGAACAGACATAATAAGCCTTTCTATTGTGTAGTGCTCTGTTCTGAGACGAGGTGTGTCTCTGCCAGGACGGGGTGAGCGGCGTGACACCTCAGGCTTCTCACGGAGCTACATGGCATGTAATAGTCGAGAACTGTGGATGGAGTTTTCATACAATGTGCAGTGATTACAAAAGATCTCAAATCAATTCCCACCCTAAAGTTTGCAGACAATTGACCATTCAGCAAATCCCTTCCACAGGCAGGGATTATCCACGAAACAAGCCAGTGGCCAAAAGAGCTGCCTTAGAGTTTCCGTCATACAAAAGCAGTGGCGCTGTTTGAAGCACAGAAGTTGTGCCAGAATTTTTTTTCAGGGGTTGCTATGCGGGTGCTATAATCTTCAGTAAGGGTGCTCAAAATTTTGTCTTTTAACAACACCAAGACACTGAAACACAGGAATGCTCACGCGCACAACGCAACAAAAGTTTTGCAACTTGTTGAAGCAACAAAAACATGTATTTCAGCGTCACTGCAGACAACAAATAGGACTATGCAGCAGTTCCTTACTAAGAAGAAGCCCGAAAAGAAAAAACACATCTCGATCCAAGATAAGCATACAGTTAAAATACTGTGTGAGAAACTGTGGACTGACCTTTACGTAGTCTTTACAACATAACAATACGTCGTTGTTGTGATCGTTGTGATTGTTGTTGTGAGTGTGAAGGCATCAATGGTTTTGTTGTTGTCCAAGATTTGTGTTCTCTCTGCGTTTTTGGCCAAAAGGGCCAGGTTACTGGTCCGACTGTCACCACTGCTAATTCTCAGGTAATTTTCCAGACAATGCAGACACAAAAAACTGTGCTCACAGCTCACCGATGTGACAGGAAGCGTCAGGGCTAAGCAGTTTGTACAAATCCATAAATGGATCCAGCCGCATAAGGTAGCTAAAGGAAGTCCCTTGTGTATGGACTGCATGTCCCTGTTTCTCCTTTTTTTGAAGCAGCCGACACACCTGAAGGAGTTCTGCTGACAGGTTTTTCTCACTGATACCATAATGTTGGGCCATAGAAAGTAAACATTATTTTTCCAAAAAACATTTGTGTTTGGGACAGTAGGGTTGCACACCTGTCATTGTATGGCAAGTTGAGGGGGTGGGGGTTAGCAGAACATGACAAACAAATATATAAAAAACTCAAACTCAGGGAGCTGAGGCTTACCACTGGGGTGTGCAGACCAGGGACAAAGGAAGAGGGGCAATGCACCCAAAATACATAAAACACACACATAAAATTAAAGAGTGGACAACAAAATACAAAGGATACCTCCACCTGAAACGTCCACCACCACCACCAAGCTGGGCCTTCAGCTCCTAGAACAAAAATAAAAATAAGGTTGGGCCAAACCACCAACAATCAAGTACATTTAATTGGTACAAAAATATATTTATTGTTGTAATTAAATACAATTCATCTGTACAATGGACAAGAATTAATAAACTGTCTCCGACATCACTGTCATGAAGGCTCAACGCTAAAAAGCATGAAGCAGTTGGAAAAAACAGTCTTAATTAGTCAAACATCCAGACGTTGGTTATTAGCAAAGCAAGTTAATGCCATGCACTGGAGAACCTGCCAAAGCAGCCAAATTCATTTCCCCAGGTACAGCCACACAGTACACAGTACACAGTACACAGTACACAGTACACGGTACACGGTACGCGGTACGCAGTACACGGTACACGGTACTCAGTACACGGTACTCAGTACACGGTACACAGTACACAGTACACGGTACTCAGTACACGGTACTCAGTACACAGTACACAGTACACGGTACTCAGTACACGGTACTCAGTACACAGTACACAGTACACAGTACACAGTACACAGTACACAGTACACGGTACACAGTACACAGTACACAGTACACAGTACACAGTACACGGTACACAGTACACAGTACACAGTACACGGTACTCAGTACACAGTACACGGTACACAGTACACAGTACACAGTATGGCCAAAGCACTTGAAAGACAAATAGCCAGTAAGACAAAACAGCAGCATCTTTAGGGAAAGTAGGAAATATTAGTATCAAAGTCTTAATTTAGAGCTCATGCACCAGCAAAACAAATTATATTACCACTGTGTGAGCAGAATGTAGCTCCAGTCAAGAGGAGGCAAGGGTTAACAGCAGGGGCTACCTACAGAACAATAGGTTTTACAGCTACTGTTGTGTACATTATTAATTAATAAAGGGGAAAGCTACCGTATTCATGCAGCCAACGTCATTATCATTTGCGGAGCATGTGAACGTTCCGCAATGCTAATAAAAGAACGCCAAATTAGCTCATATAGACGTTTTACAAGAGGGATATTGGACATTTCTTACCTGTAATGACCACAAAGCAGGACCTGGTAAAGGGCCACTGTGGGTGGGCGTGATGCCTAGGCCGGAAATAAAGGGATGCCACCCAGCGTGATTGGCCCTGGTCTTGGTCCTCCGTGTGGTGTTATTTATCTGTATTAGTCCTAAGCATCCAGTGATTTGTAGCACAAGCAAAAAGAAGTTTGTATAGTTTAAAGGTGGGACAAGGATTATATTGTGCCAAGAGGGCATTAGGGAAAAGTGTTTTTTGTGACATTGGTGAGTAGAAATGTGTAAAAGAGGGCCTAAGCTTGAGCTGTATGGACTTTATATTATATTTTCTGTTTCCATTTATAATGTGGTACGTGAATGAAGGCATTCAAACAAAGAGGCGACATCCTGTTTATTTGAATGCAAATGAATTTCATAGTCGTACAGTACACATGCAACTGTGATGCCAAAAAGTTATATTCTGGTAACAAGTGCCTGGTATCTTAACAATAGAATAATGTTATGCTCATCTCTGGAAAATAAATATGCTGACAACCCTGGCTTTGTCTAAATTAATGTGTTTTGATTTAAAATAAAATGTAACAAATTTTTGGAAGCAAGGTCTGTGTCCAGAATCAATCCCTAGTCTTTCAGGTCACAATCACTAAATCAGGCTTTAAACTATAGACGTCAAGTAATTCCACACGGCAGACCATTATGACTTCAATATGTCTTTTATTCATAACAACAAAAAGTGTCTCTCTTCATGACTTATTGTTGCTACTCTTGTTCTGCCTTAATAAGAGATATACTCCCTATATATAACTATACAAGCTATTGTATTCTAAAATTAGATAAATATGACATAACATAATATAAGTATTGTGGTCTATTCTGCCCAATGAGAGAGCATTTTTTATGACGCACTGAGGGAAATTTAGATGTACAAACACTACAAATGGTCTTGCCACTTGAAAGTGCATCATATGGTAGTAAATTAACCCTTATTGAATGAACTGTACCGATTGATTTGTTTTAATTTGACATCATATTAAAATTAAATCACAAACTGTCACTGCTTTTTATATCTTATCAGTTCTCTCTGTCAAGTCTGTTTTCTCCCATTTCTTTGTAGTCATGTGCTAAAAATATATTCCCAGTAGCAGTATTTCCTGGGAGTCAGCAGCGCTCATGAACTGTACATGTCGCGTGTCACTGAAGGCAGTGCAGTGTTTAAGGTCACCCATCCTGCCACAAAGCACAGGTATCGCACTGTGTAGGAGCCATTTGGGAGGAAAAACAACAAGCAAAAATCAATTTCCGTGTCATATAGCTTGACCCAAAACGGTTCGAAGTGTGTTACATGATCCGTAAGGCCCCCCCGTTTCCGTCTCCAAACACGGCGCCGTGCTGCAGGGTGGCACACTGCAGCAGTCAGCACAGAGCAGGAAGTGTTTTGTCAATTCAAACATTCATTTCCTGCGCTGGGAACGACCACCATAAATAGCATTTTCTGGAATTGTTATTTGGTGTCAGAAATGCAAACACTCCACTTTATCATTTTTAGACCCTTTCTGTTAAAACTGTTTAGTCAAATAAACACTTCACTTGTGTTTTGTTTTGGTTCAACAGACTTTAACTGCAGTTAGAAAATACTAATATACTGGAGAAAAGGTTTTTGGGTCACATATTGAAAGTCAAGGCTGAAATAACCGATTTATCGAAGAACCGACTTTATTTACATTAAATGTGATATGTCTACTTTCCCTTAATGTAATCTGCAGTGACTTTTTAGCACATTTTTTGGAAGTATTCTCTGTGAATGGAGCAAAATTGCAGGTGCCATATGAAAGTGTGAATAAATTTACCTTGCAGAGAATGAGCTCTAAACCCAGCAGTGTGCAGTCTCTGTTGGACTGTCTGTCCTGAGACGTTGCCACCAGCAGAGCTCAGATTCACCAGGATGGCCTTGGTGGTGATCCTTGGATACTTTTTCACCTCTAGCTATCCTCCTGGCCAGCACAGGTGTCACTTTTGGCTTCCGACCACATTCTTTCTGCAGACACAAACCAACTGCAGAGACCTGCTAATCTTTACCTGTTGAGTTGATTAAAACAGCTTTTCCCAATGAATCGGGGTAGTTAGGATGCTTTAGAACAGCTTGGACTATTTGGAATGGTATAGAACTTTGGATTTGCCTATAGACTGTGAGGGTTTGCAAAGGGTCTGAATAATTTTTCATAATAATGCATTCCTATTCAAAAACAGATATGTCCATGACTAACTTTGTGGAAGTTTGTGGTTTAGAAAAAGATAACTTAGGGCCAATGTTGCAAAGACAGATTGTAGAATTCACAGTATTGTTTGCCATGTTTACATGGTTATTCATAATGAAAGAAGATAATACCATGAGGGTTAAATACTGAAGGCAATTTCGGACAGATATTTATGGCAGGTATACGTCTTCTGTTGTGGAACTCGACCCTGTCACACTGTAAAGAACAGTTACGACTAACTGTTCTTTAGTTGTAATAATAAGTAAAGAAAGTCCTTGTACTAGTGGCTGAAAAGCAAGTATCCGTCGTTGGATATTTCTGTTTCATCTGCTCCCACTGTCTCACTTCTCTGTTCATCTGGGTTTACTGGTTTTCCTTTTACTCATTTTCCACATCTTGATTCTGAGGGTCTCAAAAGGGAGGTATCAAGCATGAAATCTACCACTTGCTTGCTTGATCCTATTCCCTTAAGTTTATTTAAATCTTGCTTCGATGTTTTGAGCCCTACTGTCCTTAGTATTATGAATGATTCATTGCAGATGGGAGAGGTTCCAGCAGCATTAAAGATGCTGCTGGAACCCCAGTACCAAAAAAAGAAAATACTACTCTGGAGGATTTTAATAATTTTTGACCTATCTCCAACCTTCCGTTCATGGCAAAAATACTTGAGCGTAACCATCTCGCAATTAATAACCTGTTTGATCCTCTTCAGTCAGGTTTTCGTAAATTCCACAGTACTGAAACGGTTCTGGTCAGAGTTACCAATGATTTGTTGATGGCTTCTGACTCTGGTGTAATTTCCATTCTCATCCTTCTTGATTTAAGAGCAGCTTTTGATACTGTTGATCATAGTCTATTACTCGCCCTTGAACAAGATTTTGGTGTGTCGGGGACAGCTTTGAAGTGGTTTAAATCCTATTTTGTTTGTTTCCATGGGCGTTTTCAAGTCTGAGATTAGCTCTGTTTTTACTGGGGTTCCTCAGGGTTCAATCTTGGGCCCTCTGCTTTTTAATATTTATCTGGCACCACTTGGACAGTTGTTGCGATCGCTTGGCCTCCATTATCACTTTTATGCTGATGATACGCAGATTTATACACACTCAAAGTCTGGTGAACATCTTGATGTTGATTTTCTGTCCGGCTATGTTTCTGAGATAAAGGAATGGATGAGTACAAATTTTTTGTGTCTGAATAGTGGTAAAGTTATGCTTATTGGTTCCCGTCATCAAATTTCAAAAGCTGGTTCCTTATCTTTGACTATTGATGGCTCTGTCTTGGCTACTCAAGCTAAAGTGAGGAATCTTGGAGTTATCTTTGATACCAGGCTTTCATTTGATTCTTTTGTCTAGAGCAGTCATTCCCAAACTGTGGTCCGTGAGGGTACAGCAGGTGGTCCGTGGAAAGGCAAAATAAAATAATATTTTACCTTCATTTTACCAGGAAATTCCCATAAAAAAAAATTAAAAGAATATATAGGCCTATATTGATATAACATTTGCATTAAATTGTCAAGTTATTGTGCGATTACTAAAATAGGCCAGTGGTGTTCGGCCGTGACGTTCAAGTTCAGTGTCGTTATGGATCGGTGGATAGCAACAGGTTCTCTGAAGAGTACAGAGGCAGCTGTTGTGTGCAGTAAACTTTCTTTTAACAAGCCTGTTGCACACTGATGTGATGACTAGTTATAGTAGTGCTAGTAAGCCTATTTAGAGGTGCGGATTAATTCAGGTAAGACTGTGTGTAGACATTTTATTATGTGTGTTATGAGGTGGTCCGCAAAATTTTTTGATTACAAATAGTGGTCCACACACACAAAAAGTTTGAAAAACCCTGGTCTAGAGTACAGTTAAATCATCCTTTTTTCACCTCAGAAATATAGCTAGATTACGTCCTATGCTAAATTTCTCAGTAGCTGAAAAGCTGATGAATTCCTTTGTTATCTCTAGGATAGATTACTGTAATGCCCTTCTAGCCGGAGTCTCTAAATCCACACTTAACAAACTACAATATGTACAAAACTCGGCCGCCGGGACTGGGTCCAGGGTATGCAATCACATCACTCCAGTTTTGGAGTCCTTACACTGGCTCCCAGTCCGATTCAGAGTAGATTTTAAAATTATGATGCTGACATATAAAGCATTGCATGGCTTTGCCCCTTATTATTTATCTGAGTTGTTAACTTCCTATACCCCAACTCGGAGACTGCGTTCATCACAATCCAACTTGTTGGCTGTTCCTCAAACACGCTTACGATCTATGGGTGACAGGGCCTTTTCTTCCTATGCTCCTGTCATTTGGAATTCTCTGCCTCCTGATCTTAGGGAAGCACAGGGCTACGACATTTTTAAAGGTAGACTTAAGACTTATTTTTTTAAATTAGCATTTGATTGTTGATGTTACTTTTATTGTTTGAGCTTTGTATTGCTTGTTTTTGTACAGCGCTTTGAGAAGTTGCCTTTAAAGGCGCTTTATAAAATAAAGTTTATTATTATTATTATGTTGGTAAGAGAATCTTATTATGGTGTACATAATGGAAAAGGTAACAGCAAACTTCAGTTCACCATAGACTTAGGAGTAATAGGCTTCTTTGTCTTCTTGTAACTAATGGGTAAGAGACAAAAAAATCAGTCTGTTACTTCGACATTGTTACCACAATGAAACAATGCTGAGAGAAACTTCACTATGGAGAAATATCAACAAGGCCAAGGCATTCAGAAAAAGTGCAGACACAGTGTGGAAAAGGGACCACATAAATCATTCAGTTCTGTGGTTGAGTTACATTCTGCTCCTGTACCTCTGCCTTGAGTCAGATTCTAATTTACTTTCACTCTTGACAGCAGGAAAAGGCCCGTCACTGTTAGATCTTTAGGTTTTGTTGTTGTACAAATGATTCGCCCAACATGCTAAACTCCAAGGTCAATTTTCTGATGACGGATGTTACACCACCTCAGTCCAGACCTCTGCTTCTCTTCTGTCAGCTCTAGCCACAATGTAACACACCACATTCTCACGTCAGTGTTGCTACAATGCTGAGCAAATGACCCTGTAATGTATGGATGCCACCCAGGATCTAGAACACATCCCAAAGTGCTCTTCTGGCTCCATCTGGTCTCCACCTACTACTTGGTTTTATTTACCAACTGAAGACGTTATAAAAAGAAAGTTGTACAAGCAGAAAGGGTGTTGACTGAGATGATGAGAGATTTACTGCTTGTGATTTGCTTGGGGGAAATGTTGCATTTGGTTGCTTTTGGGATCATTGTGTGAATAAATTAGAGGCAGTGTCGTTATACTGTGGCCCATTAACAAATTAACTTTTCTATAAACCCTTGACAATAATTCCACCACCAATTAATGACTTTTTACTTTTGGATGCGCCGTCGCTGATACTTTCAGATGATTTTTGTGCTGCGTGCTGAGTATGAATAAGGCTTCAATACAGAGTAGTGATATTATATCAGTGTTTTTGATGGATCTTTAGTGCTAGTGTGGGTATCAGCTCTGAGCCCAGCAGTGCGTCATCAACATTTTACTGGACCCTCTCCACCAGCACCGTTCAGAACAACGACCAAACCCACTGATGAATCACAAATGTCCAGGCAGAGCTCCAAACCTCGGCCACTGAGAAGGGAACAGGGAACACACACACACACTGCAGAGGGGTAGGACAGAGGGAGTGAGGATGTGTGTGGGATGGACAAGGAGGAATCACGGATGAACACAACGTTCCCACTCCAGAGCTCTCAAGGGTTTCATGGATCCTGGAAAACCTGGAGTATATTTGAGCAATTTTCTGTTCATGGGAGAATTAACTGAAAATAATGTAGAAACTCTGTAGAAGCACATCTCAGGGCTCTGACTCACGTTCAGAGGCCGGGCCTCCTCACTCACTCACCACAGGAACCATGGAAAACAAAGACTGGGTTTTTTTACAACGGAAATCTCAGTTTAATGTGGATAACACTTTTGTATTTAAGCCATTGTTTGCAGAGAAATGCGGGGTCGTTTTAGCACCGCTGCCAGACTTTTTTCAAAGTAAATGTGAACGGTTTGCACTTGGATTCTGTTACAGTGCTTTGCGGTTGCTGGATACAGGAAAATAAAAATCCACCAAATTGTGTTAGAGCTACTTTTACAGAAATAGCTATGAGAACAGAAAGTAGCTGTGGTTTAACAAACAAAGAAGATGGTTTTGAGAAACTATGTTAATTAAGATGAGGCAGAGTTATTTGAGTTGCAATCCCATTATAACCTTTCCAGTCAAACATACTTTAGGGGCGTGTGTTGATGGGATCAATATTCTCCTGATGGAAAGTTTTATATGTGGGTAGAGCGGTCGTCTTTCAACCGGAAGGTAGGCGGTTCGATTCCCGCTCTCCCCACAGTTCATACTGTCGTTGTGTCCTTGGGCAAGACACTTAACCCACCTTGCCTCCAGTGACTGTAACACTGGTAATGTAAGTCGCTTTGGATAAAAGCGTCTGCTAAATGAATAAATGTAAATGTAAATGTAATTCAAGTATGCAAGCTACTGTTCTTATCTTTAGCAGAAGGAACACAAAGGCAAATAAGCTTTACCAGTGATAAATCTTTGCATAGCACTCAAGTTGTATGAGTGATACTTTACTGATATCCATTTGTATAATGTCTGTGTCTTTAATGATGTTGTGCTTTTTAATGTAATGTTTGCATCTTTAAGCAATGAGCATGTTAGTCTTTAATAAAGAAGCATACCGTATCTCTAAAGGTTATTAGTGTATAAATTTGATCCTCTATGTGGTGTTCTGTATAAGTCCACCCTAAAATCCAGTGACTTAGCTGGTGCAGCCTAAATGTTTGTATACGTAAATAGAGCAACTAAATATCTGTCCACTCGCTAATGTTCTCTACCCACACACAGACAGCACACACATGTATTCAGTCAGCTTCCTTTTCATATATATATATATATATATATATATATATATATATATAAAATGTGTGTATATGTATGTGTGTATGTATGTGTGTATATATATATCACAGATTTGTCAATATCAGTAATATCAATATCATATGACCAAAATGGTTCCCAGACCAGTACAATGGTGAGGCATTAACTTTTACAGGTGAGCTGTGTAGTTTTTGGACAAAAGTGGGTCCACACCCCGCACTCTTTTTGAGCATAAAAACAGCTATGGTAGCCTTGCAGGAACATCATGTTTGTGATGAACAAACCCAATGAAGATAGGTTTCATGTAGTATTTTATATAGAGCTCACATTATATCTGGCCTTCTAGTAGCCTGTAAAATGCAAATTAAAGTGTTGTAAATTCCAGCATTTTAAGCTGGAAGTGTTGTGGTTGTCTGCATGGGGACCTATTACAGCTCATATGCTAGATATTAACCCTGGCTGTTCATCTTATAAACCAAGCTTCCACAGCAAAGGCGCGCTCAGGAATGACAAGACAGCCAATTTCCTCATTTTACAAATTGGTTTGAGGCTGCTGTGATCTACTATGTCCAATTAATGCAGAAGCCCACGAGCACTGAACTAATGGCCCTTAGGTCTGCCCTGCTCATTCCTTAACCCTAACCCTTTTTCTTGCAAGATCTGATTGTGTTGCTGCAGTACTAATGGTACATAGACTATAAATAAACATGGATGTCATCTTCCCATTGCTCCCCAATCCACTGACACCAACTTTTTTACAGGGCAATAAAATGGTGGTTTCATCCGGGCTTTTCGGTTGTTACTGCATAGTAAAACAATAGTTTTCAGATAGCATAAAGGGACATATTACGTTGACTTTACCATATACTTTTACATATCATGTGAGTGTTAAGATACATTAATGTGCCAAAATATTTCTTAATTCTACCCTTAACCTTTGTGCCCTCCTCAAATTTTGCATAGACTTGACACCTTTGTGGCAAAAATGTACACGCAAAAAAAAAAGTGCTATAAAATATTTTCTTAAAATCTAAAAAAAAAATTCCTCTTTTTTTTTTATAAATCTGATAAACCACTTCAACTCTGCTCAAAACTACCAAATATAATAATAATTTTCATGATTTTAAACCTTTAAACGCCAGTTTGAAAATATGAATTACTAATAATTTCTTACTAAATAAACTACAAAAACTTTACTATTTTCCACATAATATAAAGTAGAGGGATGGAGCTTTGGTGCTCAATAGAGCCTTAGATATGTCAAATATTAGCAACAAAATTGATTTGACTACAATACAATTTTTTATGTATGTATGTGTTTATTTCCGAAGAAGTTTCTAGAATGAAACCTCATTGGCCGAGTCCATCCCAACCTCCTCGTAGTCCTTCTCCAGTGCTGCAATATTCTCCCTGGCTTCCGAGAACTCCCCTTCCTCCATGCCTTCCCCTAAGTACCAGTGAACGAAGGCTCTCTTAGCAAACATCAGATCAAACTTGTGGTCGAGTCGAGCCCAAGCTTCTACGATGGCTGTGGTGTTGCTCAGCATACAAACAGCTCTGTGGACTTTAGCCAAGTCTCCCCCGGGGACCACTGTGGGTGGCTGATAGGTGATTCCAACCTTAAAGCCTGTAGGGCACCAGTCCACAAACTGCAGGGTGCGCTTAGATTTCATGCTAGCCACTGCAGCGTTGACAGCTTTAGGAACGACATCGCCACGATACAGAAGACAGCAGGACATGTACTTGCCACGGCGAGGGTCACACTTAACCATCTGATTGGCCGGTTCGAAGACAGATTTGGTGATCTCGTCCACGGTTAGCTGCTCGTTCTGGGCCTTTTCAGCTGAAATCACAGGAGCCAAAGCAGACACAGGAAAGTGGATACGGGGATATGGCACCAAGTTGGTCTGCAAGTCCGTCAGGTTGACACTGAGGGCACCACTGAACCGGAGCGAGGCTGTGACATTTGAAACCAGCTGACTCAAAAGTCGGTTCAGGTTGCTGTAAGTCGGACGAGGGATGCTCAGATTCCGACAGCAGATGTTGAAAAGGGCCTCGTTGTCCATCATGAAGGCACAGTTGGAGTGCTCCATGTTGGTGTGGGTGGTCAGGACCGAGTTGTAGGGCTCCACAACAGCAGTGGAGAGATGGGGAGCAGGGAAGATGGCAAACTGGATCTTGGTTTTTTTGCTGTAGTCGACTGAAAGATGCTCCATCAGCAAAGAAGTGAAGCCAGAGCCCGTGCCTCCTCCGACACTGTGGAAGATGAGAAACCCCTGGAGAGCAGTGCACTGCTCAATCTGTGGACATATCAGTTACAAAGTTATCAAGTTTTGTGCAACATTATAATATCACAAAAAAAATTTGTTGGAAAATATCCACAAACACAAGACCACATGTGTGAAGGTTATTCTGCATTGGCTCTATGGCCTGAATGACACTGAAATAAATCCGCAAGCCAGAACCCTGTTCGGTTTATGCGCCAATGAGCATCTTCCCTTGAAATCCCCAAACAAACATGAATAACATGAATCCAATTCTAATAACACACCGATGTCTTAGCGCACAAGTCTCCCCATCACTAAAGATTGTGGCCAAATATGTTGATTTCAGAATGTTTAGACATGTCAAAATGCTCAGTGTACTTTTTACCTACCGGTTTGCGGATCCTGTCCATCACGAGATCAATCATCTCTTTGCCAACAGTGTTGTGTCCTCTGGCATAGTTGTTAGCAGCATCTTCCTTGCCGGAGATCAGCTGGTCAGGGTGGAACAGCTGACGATAGGTCCCAGTTCGCACCTCATCTGAAAAAGGCAGGTTTGTTTCTGTGTTTAACACATACATGGTTCAGTGCTGATTTTTTATATAACTGAGAAAAAACAAGAGAGTCAGTGTTACCAACAACAGTGGGCTCCAGGTCGACCAGAACACCTCTGGGCACTTGTTTCCCAGACCCGGTCTCACTGAAGAAGGTGCTGAAGGAACTGTCATCCAGTCTGGAGTAGCTGTGACCGGGCATGTAGCCGTCAGGTTGGATCCCATGTTCCAGACAGAACAGCTCCCAGCAGGCATTGCCAATCTGGACTCCAGCCTGACCCACGTGCACCGAGATACACTCCCGCTAGCAGACAATATGTAATATTCTGTCATATCATATGTATGTATATTTATACATGGTCTTATTGTTCAAGACAAAAATATGAATAACTTCCTTCATAATATAAAAAAAAGGAATAATGCTTTGCAAATTATGAATTACAAATTCTCAATTAATTCTTAATATTGTAGTTATTAAAAAGTGGCACCATGAGCTCTGGGGTGCTCGTTTCATTTTATTTATTATTATTTTTTTTATAAAAATAAATTGTGTTCAGTTTAAAACTACAAGTCTGTTGCGTCACTCCTAGTTTATTTAACAGTTTTTATAGACACTATAGAACTATAGACACTCACAACTATAGAACTCCCTCTCAGCACAAACTCCTCTACATTACTTTGAATAAAGGGCAGCTGACCCTAACATGACACATGGATCTTGATCTATAGAACATTAACACAACTCTTTACACATTCAGTGTACATGAGATAACTGAACAAACCCAAACACAGTGTTGCTTTAGAATATGCACTGCTGATACAATAGATTCTGATATGCACTACATGAAAGTCTACTGCAAAAGTAAAACTACTCACTGTGCTCTGTGAGGTCCTACTTTGCATGATGCTTATGATGGGGAATACCTCAGCTGAAGGAGAAAAGCTACGTAGGGGCCAAACTCTCCTCTAAAGACAAGAGTCCCCCTATTTAAATAATCACAGACCAACCATGCTAGATTGTCACAAGTTTACAGCACTGTTACCATAGAAACATGGATTTAAGTTCTATGTTTAAGCAACACTAACACTAATTTTTGTTATTTGCTAAAAAGTTATGTAGCGAGATGCATATGAGCTGTAGATAAAAATTGTCAGTGTATTCATGCAATGTTTAACAAAGCTGACATAACTGGGAGCACAAGGGTCTCACAGTTAACCTAAAGCTTTAAAGTTTAAAGTCAGCGCTAAACGTGGGTTTGATGTAATGTCTTTGTGATGCCGAATTAGTTTCGTTTTTTTTCATGTAAAAAAACAATTCTGAAAAAGTTGGGACATTGTGTAAAAAGTAAATAAAAACAGTATTTAAGAAACAGTTTCATTTAATTTCATTTCATTAAAAATAATAGCTCTTTATCAATTTGATGGCTGCAACACACAAAAAAGCACATTCATTTAAACCGTGGTAGAGCGGTGGTCTTTCAACCGGAAGGTAGGCGGTTCCATTCCTGCTCTCACCACAGTTCATACTGTTGTTGTGTCCTTGGGCAAGACACTTAACCCACCTTCCCTCCAGTGGTGTTCTGTAACACTGGTAATTAGAAGCTTAATGTAAGTCGCTTTGGATAATAGCTTCTGCTAAATGACTAAATGTAAATGTAAACTGTAGATTCCTCAGATATGAACACATTAAAAAAATAACTTTCACATTTAGAGTGGTAAAAAACATAAAGATTGTTTTTTTTAGTATATGTTAGCCCAGGTTTGATATGTAGTATGGGTATGAGATTTTGTCTAGAACCAGGTAAGTTCAAACAAACTTTGTCCAACCTTTCAAATGACAGCTTGTTGATTGTGTAAATTTACAGAAACAACAAACAAACAAGTCCTGACACAAGTGAACAGATGATGCTGAGACAACTTAAATTGACGGAAGTACACAGGTCTGGCTTTAAAGCAGTAGATAGTGCCCAGGGAAACCTTTGGATTTCTTTGTTCTACAGTAAACATCTAGAAGCAACCCCTGTATGATAGCCCTGCATTTGAATGTTGTTTTCCATCAAATATTGTTGTTATGGTATTTTCTGTGTTATCTGCTCATTTTATGCAAACGTTTAGGGCTACATATAGATCTCAGTTTTGTTCATGTTTTTGTCTCACTTGCTGCTGGAATTACAGTAAACTGAAGCTGCCCCGGGTGTTCTACTTATAGCCCGGGTATAGTGATGATGAAGTTTGTGGTGGTAAACACTGGCCATTACCAGTCATGCTCTGCTCTTCGACGTCAACGCGGCTTGGACAGCTTCTCAAAAACGCAGGGAATTATAGCCCTGTGTCAATCAGGGGCCCGGTCCGGAGACTTGCACCATTGTCTCCAGTTTAATAGCACTGGTCTGGGTGTCTTTTTGTGGTGCAGTTCATCTTGTGTCATTTCCTTCTGTGTGTGTGTCTGTGTGTGTGTGTGTGTGTGTGTGTGTGTGTGTGTGTGTGTGTGTGTGTGTGTGTGTGTGTGTGTGTGTGTGTGTGTGTATGTGTGTGTGTGTATGTGTGTGTGTGTGTGTGTGTGTGTGTGTGTGTGTGTGTGTGTGTGTGTGTGTGTGTTTGTATGTGTGTGTGTGTGTGTGTGTGTGTGTGTGTGTGTGTGTGTGTGTGTGTGTGTGTGTGTGTGTGTGTGTGTTTTTGTATGTGTGCGTGTGTGTGTGTGTGTGTGTATGTGTGTGTTTATGTGTGCGTGTGTGTGTGAGTGCGTGTGTGAGTGTGTGTGTTTGTGTGTGTGTGTGTGTGTTTGTATGTGTGCGTGTGTGTGTGTGTATGTGTGTGTTTGTATGTGTGCGTGTGTGTGTGAGTGCGTGTGTGAGTGTGTGTGTGTGTGTGTGTGTGTGTGTGTGTGTGTGTGTGTGTGTGTGTGTGAGTGTGTGTGGAGCTTCTGAATGCATTTGATCCAGCGTGTGTTAACTGTTTTGCGGTGAAGCGAGGGCATGTGTGACTACTGAACTGAACTGCTTCTGTTTTATGTTAGAGTTTCCATTGCCTAGTTCCCTGTCTCGTAAATGAGGTTTATTCACCAAAAAGGACATTGTAAAAAGTACATCCTATTTTCCCTCACAAACACTTCGGTGTGAGTTTGCTCTGAAAACACGGGTTGTTAACTCTGTGTTGATATTGATACTGATGTTTTATTGTTTCTCAAATCAGGTCTCGAGACTAGGTCAAAGGACTGTTTAACTGGACTACATACTGGAATTATGCGTACTTACATATTGTAGGTAGGTAGGTTTAGGGTATGTATGTACTATGTAGTTACATGTTATTACAGGTTGTTACACAGTAGTGTAGTGTACAAAAAAGTGTTACTAAAAATAATGACCTATTTAGTTGGAACTGATTTGAATCAGAAATTAAAACTTCTACTAAAGCAATTTGGGTTAAACTAAAAACATCATTGGTCTAAAAATGTGTAGCTCTTGCTGTAAGCTCAAACATGTTATTACAGGTTGTTACACAGTAGTGTAGTGTACAAAAAAGTGTTACTAAAAATAATGACCTATTTAGTTGGAACTGATTTGAATCAGAAATTAAAACTTCTACTAAAGCAATTTGGGTTAAACTAAAAACGTCATTGGTCTAAAAATGTGTAGCTCTTGCTGTAAGCTCAAACGTCATTTATCTTTTTTTTGTTAGAGAAAATGCCTCTTTTGGTAATGCATTTACTCAATGCTGTATAACCAGGAAATGTCACTGTCCTGTTGTTGTGGGGTGAGGGGTGCAGTTTACATCATAAAGGTAAAAGATTTTGGCTAACGCAGATTTAAGTGTCTCTGAGTTAAATGACTCTGAGGGCTACATTTGAAAAAAGGTTCCCAAAATTATGGAATTGAATGCGTGACATTTTGGACACACCTCTGTAGACTCGTAGTTTTATTTAGAAAATATACGTTTAAATACAATCACATTATAGACAAATAATACAATAATTAATAATTGCAAATTATCATAACAGATTTTAGAAAAACAACCTCACCAGTTTTTCAGACGCATGTGCACATCTAAGGGTTAAAAATCCTGTCCTGTGAGCCAGGCTACTACTCGTTAATATGCAGCTAAAGTTATAGTTTAGATTTGACTTATAATATCAAAGCGTCACTGCCCCTATTTATGTTTTTTGTCTCAACCCACTCACCACCAAAAGCAGCAAGGTGAAACCAAACCAATTTTTCTCAATACATTATATCCATCCTTACGTGCAAGAGAGAAAAAAAATGGGTACTCCCTGTTTAACATGATTGAACATCATTGTAATCTCATTTTCCTTGATTTAAAATAAAAGCATATTACTCCAGGCATAGCTTCTAAGTCACATACTACTTATTTGCATCCTGTTTCATTTGTGTATTTTGGCACTTGTGGTACACACTGTCAGCAGAGTTGTTTCCGATATCCAAGACAGATGAGGACAGTAGTGGAGCCAGGCCGGGGTTGGCTAACAGTGGGCTTTATCTTGAGGAGCAGAGTGCTGTCTGATGATAAGAACATATGCTTAATGCCATAACAAATGCTGTGCTTACATCATGTCACAGGAGTGTGTGGGACAGGAAGTGAGTCTCTGTGCTCTATGAAAAGCCCCAGCAGTTGTCAAGCCGAGTACTAGTCTCCTGTTGATGGGCTGTTACATATTCTTTAGCCGCCAAACACTTGTAAAAGGGTATAGCAATATCCTGAATCAACAGTGCCCCACTCCGTTTGTTTGGATATCGCATTTCCCCAGCAACCAGATCCACGTCGAGGGTCTGCTGGGTCTCAGCTGCTGGTCGCTGGCCACCAGTGGGGCCTTAAAGTACATTTGACACAAAAGTAAATAGCGCTAGTCCAGGCTGTTATTGTTTGCACAGAGGAATGGGAAACAGTTTAAATAAAAACATTTCTGTGTTATGTGGAATTTTTAGATGTGTCATCAGTGGTTTTGGAAGGAGAGTGTTTTTATACCTTTGCAGAGCTTGCTTTTTACCTATCACCTTTATTTTGAACCAAACATTTCCAAACAGTACTGTAGAGATGGTATTGAAGGTGGTATTGAAGGAGGTCAAGCAAGAACAGTAATAAAGGCTTGGATAGTGAGGCCTTAGATACAGCCATCTCTTGACCCATACACCAACGTTATTTTTGTGCTTATATGTATGCATACAGTTGTTTTTGTATTATTCCTCAGATAGTTTTGCTTCAGATGCTCTTTTGCATTGACGCTTACCACCCAGTCATGGCCAAAAGGACAAGATCCTGGATACAGGTGGCCAAAAGGAGTGTCCTCCACAGGGTGGCTGTGCGCTGCCTTAGAGATAAGTGAGGAGCTCAGTCACTTTGTTGGAGCTCAGAGTAGAGCTGCTGCTCCTCCACATCAAGAGGATCCAGACTGCTCTAGCTTCTCTGTATGGTCTCTATCAGGTCGTGCGGACTGTAACTCCAGTTTTATGTCCATATGTGGGCATTGGCAGGGTGTTAATACTGTATTATATTAATTATGATAATGCTAAATTAATGAGGAGCTAGTGCCATGGAATTAGGCACACAGATAAGATAAATTAAACTGTCTGAGAACGCTTCATGATCCTTCTTAGAGGTTCTCCTAGGAAGAACTTTAATGTTGCTTTGTACCAAATCATTCATAAATAAGGGCCAAAAAAAACAGCTTCAAAACTATTTTATTGTATATTTCCAGATTTTGTTTACACATTTTTGCACAAACAACAGCAGTCTTTTCTTTGCAATGGGTTCTAATTTCCTCTTCAGTGTGTTAAATTTACACACTATTTAACCTCCTGCATTAATAAGTTAATTTGCATTTTAGGCACTATCTACTTTTAGCACACTTTTTTGTCTTTTACCACATACAAAGATAAGTAAAAAAATAATAAAACTAAAACAAATAAAGAATATCTGTTTAAACCTAATGGCTAAGAGCACAACTGGGGTTAGACATTAGTAGCTGGGCTCAGTGACTCATTTAGAGTATCAGAGTATCCAAACAGAAACAACTGTGGCCAAGCGCTTCATGATTCAGGAATGCAAAGTCAAATGCTGTCACTGAGTTTCCAGAGAAGAAGCAGGGCGCTGATGTTGTGGGTGGTGTATTTTCATTGGAGACCCAGAGGAAGTGAGGGAATTGGACAAAATGGGCCTCCTTTTATGAGCCTCCGTTGTTTATCCATCAATTTCTCTTGCGTAATCTACCGTCATCTACCGCATTTGATACATTTTGTGTGAGAACTTTGGAAAGTATATCCCCAACTCATTACTGCTAATCACAAGCACTTATTGAATCTCTGCAGAGCAATCCAAGAAAAGCACCAGGAGCCGTTCAGCCTGAGATATTTATATAGTTATACACAGATTAATTATCAAGTCAGTTACATTTTGTCATGTTACAATGTGCTGCAATAACACTTGTAAACACAATCCTTCCCTCCCGTTAACACATGACTCAGTTTGTTCAGCAGCAGTGTAGATTTCAAAGTTTGATTTAAAGGACCCTTTATCATGAATTATGTGTAACATAATCTGGTAAGTGACAATTAACCATGTGCCTTTTGGTGTTATTGAACTAAAGTATATATTGTATGAGGGGGGTTTGAACACAACTTTGCCACTTTGGATAGGCCCAGGACAGTCTACTTACAAGAACACAATGGACTGGTTCAACACACCACAGGGCAAAACGGCAGCAAGTAAATTAAAGAAATATAATTAGCCAGAAAGCCATAAACGCAGCAGAGGGAGAAGGTCAGATCACTACCGGCTCGCTGTGGGCCAGAGCAAAGCACCACCCGAGCAGCAGGCCACACTGTATTTTCAGTGCTGCAGCCCAAACAGATGCTTGGTTGATCAGGGGATAATTGAAGTCCATCGGCACTGTGCACAGCAGAAAAGCAGAACAGCAGCCTCTGCACATAACTGCACCACTGTGTGGTAAATGAGAGAGGACCAGAGTGCTGACACACTGTTGTGTGTCCCAATGTGCTCTCCCGGACAGCAGCGGACAGGTGAGGGGGAGGGAAGTCACAGGTCAGCCCTGATGTTCTCTGGATAAAAACTCACACTTTATTTTTCCCCTTCTGTCTAAACGCAGACCAAAGTTGTTCAATGTATTTATTGTTTTATGATATATGATTACAACACACCATATTTGACCGTATGTGATTGGACTATAACAACATTCTAGTATTTTTGAATGTGCCACTGACAACAAAACGTCTTCATTATAGTAAACACCGGTGTAAATCAGTGAGGGCCCTAAATGGCTGATGATCAGTTTGGGGCCTGGTTCTATCCGTTACATAATGTTGATCACCAGTTTGATTTGACTAAAACAAAGACCATATCTGCTCAGGTCCCTAAGGTTCTAATGCATTTTCAGTTTTCCACCAGTATGACATACAGTATTGCAGTATTTTTTTTCTGCAAAACTAAAGATCTAGAATGCATCTGAGAAATCATACTTATTATGCTTTCCGTCAGCAAACAGAAACATCTCAAAGATATGTTTTTATTTAGAACAGGATTGTTTTTGTATGCAGGGTGCGAGCAGTTCGCTCTGTTAAACCTCTGTGTGTCAATACAGTTGTAATACAACTTTTCCCAGTGCCACATTATGTAATAGGTCCTATCAGAGAGCACATCTAATCTGTTAGCTGTCAGGACAGTGAGTCAGAACATCAGGATATTAAGAAATCTTAAAATCCCTACATGTTTGTTTTTAGAAGGAAAACATCTGAAGTGTGCTCCACACTCTTGTAGTTCCAAGCTCACCACAACATTTTTCCCACTCAGCTTATGTCTTACAATATAGACGGTGTACTGTATTTATTGTTTTCACAGTTTAAGTTCAGACTTAAATGATTGACGTGATGCGAGGTATTCCCTGGACTGCTGACAGTTTATTTTAGATCTAACACTTGAGCCACATTTCCACTGAAGGGTTGCCCAAACCAGACCACACTGTACTGCCTTGTGTTTCCCACTTTTTATATGAGATATGAATATTTGATACATGATTTGCAGTACAAAGAAGTAAAGGTAACCACTATGTTTTTTTCCCTCACCTAACAGGTTGATCTGTGAAAAAACAAGACCTCAAGACGTCACCTAGGCTTTATTAGCAAGGAATTCTATAGAACGCACAGCACATACCGGCCAATCATATGCTCGCTCTGGGACAAGGGATGCTTAGATCTAGAAAGTAGTAGTAAATGTTTAGATTAGTAAAAAGGGAAGCAAAGTGAAACATGGTTAAAGATTGACAATTTATTAATGTTCTGTGTCTTTCTGAGACCGGGTGGGAAAAAAATCTATTTACTTCAATTCAAACTTCTTAAAGCAAAGATATTAGGCAACAACAACAAAGAAAGTGGTAGTTCACCACAAAAATACTGAAAATCTGTTTTATAAATTTATATGTCTAGGTCTATCACAGTTATGTTTATGTGCAGTTAATAAAGACAAAATGAAACAGCCTTTCTTTCCAAGAAATATTTCAAAATCTCCCATCAAACTCTTTTGAAAAACAAAGCTGAAACATGACTTTTGACAGTGCAGTCTGTGAGAAGACTCAGAGGATGGGTCCTTATCTGAGCTGATCACAGAGGTCTGACCTTTTGGCTGAATGTGTGTCATGTGTCTGAGCGCATGAGCTCCAGTCTGACGGACAGCACACAAACAACACAGTGGAACCAGTTCCAGACAGTGCTGTTTATTTTCATGGAGCCCGACAATCCAGACAATTATTTTTATGAATGGAGAATTAGATGATGAGAAATGGCCTTTTCATTTAATTAAAGATGTCTGCCATCGGGGCTTTCTTATGGTTTTCTCCCAGTAAAAAAAATAAATCTACACAATAGAAGACTTTGTATAAGGTTGAAAACATTTAACATCTTTTAACATTATGGCCAGGGGACTACAGATGAAAAATAGCCATTTACAAAAAAACTTATTTATTACTGGATTTTTTAACATAATTGTATGCAATTATCTGCAATTGGTTAAGTGGGCCTTCATTAGGAGTCACTGCCCTAAAACCTTACACATTATCCTTGTGTCCACTGGGACGGTACGGTGCAGGTCGGCTCGGGTCTGGCGCGTTTTCATTACATAAAGGGGTCTGAAGGGTCCCTAAAGTGGGACTGTATGGCACACTTACAGCTATAGGTCTCCGGCGGCTTCGTGGCACACTTTGGGAGGGGTGGAGTTAAACATTGCAGTCAGCTGATTGGAGGATACATAATCCTTACTCGAGAAAGAATATGAAGCAAAAGTAAAGACATTAAAAAGGATTTGTACAGCTCCTGCCTCATAAATTTAATTATAATAATAATAATAATGCAGTTGCTTTTTTCCCATCCCAAGAGACTCAAAGCACTCACATTATTCATTCACTCCACAGTCACACACTGGTGGTGGTAAGTTTCATTATATTATTGTCTACACTGCATTAAACACAAGCAGAACCTGTGCAGTCCATAAATTATAGGAAATCGGTGCAGCTCTATGAATTTAATGTTTAGAAAGCTGGAAATAAACCAGGAACAGTCTAATGTTTACTTCAGCAGCTAACAGTACCTCCAGCCTCTCACTGCTAAACACAAAACTTTGATCTCTGTTTAAAATAATTATTAAAAATTCATCCAAGTTTCAAAATGTTTGCTTCAAAATGTTTTATATCTAAAATAGACACACAACTTTTGTGGCACCTCAATGATGTCATTGTTTACAGAGCAGGCACCAAGGTGAGTGGAAACATGTGGTTACCTGCACCAAACTGTCCCGTAGTGACCTGTACCGTTCTTAAGCGCCAAACTTCCCTCAGCAAGGAACTGTTGACAGTTAACAGGACTGGTCAGTCAACTTTTGAAACTTTCTTAATAAGTATTAAAAAAAATCACATTCATAGATTGTAGACACAAAGTTGATTGTGTTTTGTCAGTAGCACTCAGGTATAGGAATATCCAAATATGAATAGATTCAACTAAAACATAAATGACAGATTCTTTTAAAAAAATGATCAAGATAATTGTTAGTCGCAGTAAATAGTTTCAGTTATCAGAAAAGAGTTTGACTCACTTCTTTTGCCTTATTTGTACTAAAAAGCTGAAATCATAATATATGTTAGATCCTTTTGTGAATGGCTTACAACTGCCTTAATAACATTTATAAACCCTTACTGTTTAGTCACGGTACAAAAAAACATGGTGCAGTCATGCTGTGTGACTTTTATAAATCGTCTTGCTTCAGTTTGGGCTCCAGTGGCCTCCCTGCGCTCTATCCAGTTACACCTCTTGTTATTATATAGACCAGGGGTCCTCAATTAAAATCAGCCGAGGTCCGCTTAGTAACTTTCCTCACCGTGAGGGGTCCGGAAAATTTAAATTAAAGGATATGTGTTTGAATATAATTCTTTAAAGTAAAGTCTCATTTATTCCACACCTACAGCCTTTTAAACAAATGGAGATG
>CM044558.2:5209295-5249295 GCA_024416835.2 Perccottus glenii
ATAATTCTTCTATTTTTCTTTGATAAAAGCCAACTTATGACTGTATGATCATTTAGATTTAGGCATGTACGCATTCTGCTTCTGCCTGTTTTTGTCAGTTTATAATGAATTTATCTTGTAACAGGTAATGTCAACTGAACTGGTCAAGGCCAAAACTTAACCAGCTGTAAACCCCGGACTACAGCTACGCCTTGTTTCCACAGGAGCAGTGCAGTATGGGTCAGGACTTTGGCAGTGGTGGGCCCCTCCTACCACTGCCACGAGCCATTTTTCCCCAATCCACAGTCACTAATGCCAGCGTTCCTACAACTGTCTCTATAGGAGTAAAAGCTACAGTTTGAACAACTTTCACTATTCAAATCTTCACAGCATGAGCTTCAGAAACAGACATAAGTCAAGTCAATCACATGTTATAATCTTATGGTACTTTTAAGGCATGTTTGTAAATGCTTGTGAACAAACCTGGCACAATCTCTCGTGCAACTCTGGTACTTCTCAAGTGTGACACTGGTTAAGTGTGTGGTATGCTTTACATAAGGTGGTGCTAAACTCTGGAGGAGATGATGAATCATCCTTACTCGAGCAAAAACTAGAAACCAAAGGAACAACAGAAAACAGGAATAAAAAACATTTGAAGTGAAGTATGTCTGGTTTGGATGATAAACAGTAACAATACAAGAGAAAACATGCAAAGGGTTGTACTTTTTCCCAACATCAAAGCTTTTATTAGCCGCAACTGTTCACAACAACACTGACTCAGCAACTGAGTCGGTGTTGTACTGCTCTCACTTTGTGGATTAAAGCATTTATTGACTACACTGCATTAACTCAACTTTACAAATTGAATCTTCAGAAAGCTGGAAATAAACCAGATCCAGTCCAGTGTTTACTGCAGCAGTATACGGCTGTAGCTCCAGCCTCACACCTCTATATGAGGACTAAACTAAACTATGAACTAAAAAGAGCTGTTTAGAGAGAAAGTGATTCTAGAAGAATAAGTGCATATCTGATAAAGATGGCTGCCGGGTCCAGGCCTGTTCTTAGACGGGACCCGCAGTGACCACACGGTTCTGGCTGCACTGTTATTTGAGGCTTTCCTTGGCGCTGCTTGAGCCCAGGATGCAGGCCATTTCCAGCAGGAAAGTCTAACCACATTGTTTGAGCGCGGACCACCTAATTGTCCCACAACAAACACAGTGTAAACTGAGGCTGATTATAATTTGAGCTGCGGGCCCCTGTGCACTGATTGTGGAGGGGGGCCTCCAGCATCTATTTCATTTAGTCCCCGGGGCCAGCAGACTTAAGGCTCTTATGGATATATATTTGCCCACATTTCTTGTGGTGTGTGGTCACAAGGGCCTCCATCCTAAATGAAGGATTGTGCTTGTTTCTGCAGCGCCGCAGTAAATATACGTAACACAAGCTCACTCACACTGTAATAAGCAGCCACAGGGAACTATGGGACGTCTGAGTGTGGAGGTGACACAGTCAAAGAGTACACCACATGGCCCTATTTCAACCCAGCACAGCCTATATACAGTATGGCCCAGGATTAACATGGGACGCATCAGCAAGTGTGACCCTTGTCTGCCCAGAGCATCACGAGACAAACTCACAAAGTATGTTTAATAAGCACACAGTAAAGAGTTCAAAAATCATTTGTAAACTTTTGAAGGGGGATGAAGGAATAGAGCTGTAATCCGTTTAAATAATCTTTTTTTTCCTCACTTTTACAGTCAGAACATGAAGCACCCACCACTAAACTCTCGAGTAGGCTCCACTCTGAAACCCATAGGTGGTAGAAAAGTATGAAGGAATCATAACATATGTTAGTAAGTAAACTGTATTTATATAGCACCTTTCACAGATCAAAATCACAAAGTAAAAACACAACAATAAAACAAAAAGATCTAGTCAAATAAAAGCTTGTCTAAATGAAAGTGTCTTTAGCTGCTTTTTGTTATTAAAGTAAAGACTACATTTTTTTAATCAATTCTAAATTTGATTGAGAGCGAGTGTAAAGAGGATAGAATTAGTGAGATGTGTGCCCTTCTATTTGATCCTGTTAAGAGCCTTGCTGCAGCATTCTGTACGGTTTGAAGAAGTTTAAGGCAGATTTGTTAAAACAAATAAAAAGTGAATTGCAATAGTCTAAGCGACGAGATTAAAGCATGGTTAATCCTCATTGGGTCACACTGAGCAATATATGTTAAACAAGGAAGTCACAGAAATGCCACAAAGGTCTCTTTTAAAATCTGGGATTCACTGCCAAAAATGTATAAAAAGAAGAGAGTAAATGAGTAAATGGTGGAGGTATTTTGGAGCACTAAACATTGAACTGTTTTTGGTTTATTCCCATCTTTCTAAATAATAACTCATTTAGGGGTTCAATATTTGAGACAGGTTGTGCTTTTTTTTTTGCAGTGTAGATGACAAATACAATGTTTAATAATAGAAAAAACATTTCAACATTTAGCCTGTTTATCACAAACAACCAGAGGTGGATAGTAACAAGTTACATTTACTTAAATAACTTAAAATAAAAAAAAGAATTTCTAGTTATTATTAGAAAAAGTATTTTTTCCGGACCATACTTTTTACTTTTACTTGAGTAGATTTGTGAAAAAGTAACGCCCCTCCTACTCCACTACAATGGGCTACACACAACCAATTCTCTTTCTTTCTTTACCATTTATTCTACACATTCTATGCTTTATTTCTGCCAGAGAGCGATGGATCTACCACATGACTGTGTCTCACCAATCAGACGTAGCCCCGCAGTCACATGACCACACACATAGCAGCACAAACACATGTCAAACACCCCTGGACTCATACAAAGCGTGTTCCACTTACGCTGAAGCTGCAACTGAAGCGCTTCATGACTTCCCTATGCCCCCCACCAGAGCCGCTGAACCACTTCCCAAACTGAGGAAACACTTCACACATCGTCTCTTTGTTTTTGTCCCATAATGTCTGCTTTAACGGCGTCTTAATGTGTTTGTACAGTGTCAAAAAAGTTCCCCTCTGTGGCTCCTGTTCTCAGCCGCTCCTGATCCTGTCTGAGCCCCTACAGCAGAGCCAGCAGTGAAAATAAATAAGCTGTTTGTTCATGGGAGATCCGCTGACCTTTGGTGGACATGTACCATCCCGAGAGGTCCTCTGTACACCGAGGAGGGCCCATGTTTGTGAGCCGTGTCACACAAACTGTCACTGGGATGAAACGCAGCAAGGGAATTTTAAGTGGAGAAAAACACTGTGTCTGGGAAGATTTGTTACTATGTTCCAGTATTTAACACGACATACCAGAATGTAAAGAACAAAATGACATCCCAATCCCTTGTTTCATCTGCTAATTGTTTTCAAGAAAAATTTAAGTTTGTAATGGTCAGTGATGGGAATAACGCCGTTACTAACGGCATTACTTTTTCCAGTAACGAGTAATCTAATTGATTACTCTTCTCATTTTAATAATGCCGTTACCGTTACTGCCAAAAAATGTGGCGCGTTACTATAACTGATGAAGCTGTGTTTTTTTTCATCAGACCAACTAGATCTCTGAGCGAGAGGCAAATACTTTTTTTTACTGTTCTTCCTTGGTTAGTGGGCAGAGGACGAGACAAGCGCATAAATGCTGACGATTGGCTGAGGTAGAGTAAAATTTCATTGTAAGCCAATCAGAGGTAGAGTTGGGTGGGTGTTCAAAAGCACGCATAGTAGTGATGGCCATTCGGCTCTTTTGACTCACAAACGGCTCTTTAAATGACTTTGACTATAATATTTCAGTTTTTATTACATAATTATAATTTCTATAGGCTAAATTTGTAAAAATAGTGTCGGCTCTTCAGATATGCGAGCCAGCTCCCGACGTTCACCTAAAAGAGCCGGCGAACGACTCATCAAAAGCTCAACGCATAGTCGGACAGGACAGGACACACAAGGAACAACACAAGCCAGTCAACGACAGACAGGTATTGAGACGAGCCCAAACAATCCTTCTCTAAATGGAAGTATAGACATTACTTTTTCCTTCAAGAAATTAAAGGAACGAATATAATCGTGAAATGCACATAATGCCCTGGGCAAGTAAATTCTAACTATTTAAAATCAGGAGAACAAGGGACAGACTCTCTTAATGGTTTTGCACTGATAAAGAAAATTGCACTCCGTTATAATGCAGCCACTCCATCCAGTGCCCCAGTAGAGAGACTTTTTAGCCTGGGGAAGCTAGTCTTGACTCCACTGAGGAACAGGCTCTCTGACCAGAAGTTTGAGAAGCTTTTGGTTTTGAGATACAACCACTGGTTCAATGACAAGAATGGGTGGATGGATATCTGGACAGGGTAGCTTGGATGAAGGGGGAGAATAGAATGATGGATGGATAGAATAATGAATGCATGGATGGATGTATAGATGAATGAATGAATGAATGTTCAGGAGCTTAAGTTGGATACAGTATGTCTAAAGTTGTGTTGCATCTTTTTACATTTTCAGTTTTGCACTAAAAAGAGTGTATTTTTTTGTTTTATACATTTTTGGTACATTGTTTAAAGAGCATAATTTAATTTAGATTTATTTGTTGGTTGGCTGCAGCCTCTTGAAGTAAGATTGTCAATGGCCAGAGTACGAGATTTATTTTATGGAGATGTATTTTTTATTTTTTATGTATTACCTACCTGTTTATATCCTTGGTTTTGCTATACATTACACTTTCCAGTTACATTGAAAGCACCTAATATTGTTACACTGTTCTACTTGAAGTACAGTATTTTTTCAGTAATTTTTTTTTGTTTTATTTGCACTACAAAGAGTGTATATATTTGTTATTTCTTTTTGGTATATTGCTTAACAAGCTTAATTTAATTTTGCGCAGTTGTGGCCTGTTGAGGGGCAATAAATATCAAAAGTTCCAAAACATCTATTGCGTTATTTGCATTGTTCCACTATATAAACACAATATCCTCATACATGGCTTTTTTTAGATGTGTGTACAATGTTTCATGTTTCTGTTAATAATGTATTGTATTAAGTGTCCATTTTATTATAATATTCAGATTTATCATAAATAATTGAACATGCACATGTATTTTAAGTTCTGTTAAAGAGGGGTAGAGGTGGGGTCACATTTGCGCATTTAAAATTTAATTTTACTTGAAAGTAACGCAATAATTACTTTCTTAAGTAACTAGTTACTTTTAAAATTTGTAACTGAGTAACTAATTTACTTACTTTTTGGATGAAGTAACTAGTAACTGTAACTAATTACTGTTTAAAAGTAACTTGCCCAACACTGGTAATGGTTAATAAATAAATGTGTATGTATAATAGTGTAAGAGCAAGTAAGTTTATGTAAATAAGAGACTTTTAGTTTCTCAGGAGCCTTACACCAGAGACTCAAGCTGTTACTCAAGAGAATGTTTACTGTTTGCATTTTTGCTATGTATACTGAGAAATAAAAAGGTCTCGATAGACACTACAAAGCGGCATTAGAGAGTATTTTATCATGGTTGCCAGATGAAACAACTAACTCGTGCTTGTCAGCATAAAACTGAGGGGTGTTGTAGATTTGGAGATACTTTTCATTCCCCCTGTAAACATACTGTAACAGTCTAAATCATTAGCCTCTGCTGCCAGCTTCTGTGACTCCTTCCCTGGAGCAGTGCAAGAGTCTCTGTCAAATCTGCTCATTCTGCTCCAGTTCAGTGTGCGATGGTGGTATAGTGGTGAGCATAGCTGCCTTCCAAGCAGTTGACCCGGGTTCGATTCCCGGCCATCGCAGCTTTTATTTTCTTGCCGTAAAAAGTGATAAATCAAGCCTAGAAGTCTAGCAGAAAATCATGGCTGAACAGCATTGTGAGTGGGGGGTCATTTGTGACCCATGCTTAATTTGTAAGTCAACAGTTGCTGGAACAAAAAATGCAGTTTGAAACAAGGGACAAAACATTTAACAGAACGCACAGAGCACACAAGGCGCAGACTAAATTAAATGTCCAAATACCATGCAATTATTCTATCTGCACCTCATTTTAAATACTTTACAACAAGTTAACTTGCCTTCTCTAGTTGTAAATTCCAAACAAGCAGCCCTGTCCTGCCACTCCTCCCTGTTTCAGTCCAAGTCTATTTGTATGATGCTCCTGAGTCCTCGGGCCAGTGATGTGTGTAAAGCATGTAACGCTACATACACCGGCCAGTGACACTTTGGTTGGTAATCACCAGAGTTGAGCTAACAACCGCTCGCAAGTTCTTTGTTTAACTTAAGATAAACAAGTCAAGATTGTTCAGCATCCTGCACAGGAAGCTCCTGTTAGAATCACAGCCCCCTCCTGAACAACAGAAACAAACTCATGCATCCAGAGGTGAACAGAAAATAAAACAGTGGAGATACAGGGAGAGCTGTCTGATTTTATCGATTCAAAACTACAATTTTACATGGCATTTACCTTCTGAGAAAACAAATATAGACTAAACGGAATACAGCGAATGACAAGGAGACAGTTCCAGTCAGCCTTTATGGCATGTTCTTTAGTTCACTCAGTAGGGTATGCAGCTGGGGAGTGGGAGACTTGGACAGGAGTATCTGTTTTCTCCAACATTCCCAGATCCAAGGTCAAAACCATGTCAAAATATTAGAGTTCCCAATTCTTGGTCTGGCAGGGACCACAACTAAATTCCTGCTACATAACACAAGATTTCCACTGTATCTATAGATAGTACATTTAAAACCTTTGACACTGACATGGGTTAGGGGTGAGGCTAGGGACAACCATCTACCGTTCTACCACAGAGACCAGTGTTTGAAAATAAAGACCGATGACACAATTCTCCTTTTAAACATCTGTTTGATTATTTTAGTAACATGTTTATTGGCCGGACACATCTTAATGGGTAATGAGGCATATCTTTCTTGGCGTTCTTGTAATGTCCCTTGCCAGCACACGTTACAACCTGATCCTGACTGGACCTGAACACACAACCTTCTGCTCTGGAGCAAGACACCCAACATTGTGCAACATGCAGGTACTTGTCATTAGAATGTCTCTTAAATTTAGGTTTGCAGTGCTCACAGTGCTCCCAGTGCTCAAGTGACAGAGCAGCAAGCCCAGTGGAGCTCAATAAAGCAATGTCAAACCAAACAGTTATCAGTATTGTTGATTATAATTATGTAACAGCTGAATTGCTCACAACATAGTGGACTTTGAGTCTGTAATAAAAATAGATGATGAAGGATGAATCTTCTGATGTGGAGTACGACATGCTACTGTGTGAGAAATTACAGCTGACCAGAGACACTTGTGGGACTATATTTCTGGATTAATTTAGTATTTCCCCAAATTGCTAAAGGAAATGTCTTGGGGAAAGGGGATCTCTGCACAGACCGCCGCCTAATCCCTAACTGGACATTAAGGAGCCACAAGACAGAAAGTATAAGGTGTTCTATTAGATACATACACAAAACTCCTCAAAAAGCTACATTTGTTCAAGCTTTTGCAAAGTTCGTTGTTTGTCCTTATGTAACATTTGATTTTCCTTACATTTGCAATATACTGTATTCATTGAAACACATCCAGTCTGTCCAGCCCATTCTCTCGAAGGGTTGTTAGTTTTAATCCTCTTCATCAAAAGAAAAGTGAATCCTAGGTTGCGGACCAGTTGAAGGGTCGGACACTGAGCCGTCAGCAGATCAAAGCTCACGCGCTGAGACAGTTGAGCACTGATACTGTAGCACACAAAAAGCGCAGGCCCTGGACAGATGAAAAAGTTTGATCGCACTTTTCAGACCAGGCCTTCACCCTTTCATTATGCTGCAGAGGGACGCCGTGATAATACACGCCTTTATATCTGGATGTTTTGTGGCGCGGCCAGGTTGATACACCTCACTCAGTCTGTTGTCATGATAGGGTCCCCAGACACACAGGTCTCAAAGAGTCAGATTATGGCTATGGCCATTATCTCTATGTGGGGAGTGTTTGATGTCTTTACTGTAGTTACTATGGATTTCATGGGGGGTAAGAGTCAAATATTCCTTCAGGTGTGTTTGAATTTGGACAAAATAGGCAGTTTAATAAATTGGAATAGATACACCTGTCTGAAAAACCAAGAGAAAAGAGATGAGAGAAGAGATTAAGCAGTAGCTCAGTGGGTAGAGTGGTCGTCTTTCAACCGGAAGGTAGGCGGTTCGATTCCCACTCTCCCCACAGTTCATACTGTTGTTGTGTCCTTGGGCAAGACACTTAACCCACCTTGCCTCCAGTGACTGTAACACTGGTAAATACATTAGAACAATGTAAGTCGCTTTGGATAAAAGCGTCAGCTAAATGAATAAATGTAAATGTAATGATTGTACACTTCTGCACTTTGTCTGACAGAAAGAGCTGGTTAAACAATAGAAAACAGTCTGAAGAGTCATGGTGGACTAACCTGACTCCACCAGATAGAACTGCTCACAGAACACAGTCTGTTTCAAAGAACCATCTTGGAAGGCTCCCGTTCAAAGCGTTTGCAAAAGGGAGGAGTCTTCTGTCGGAAACTTGTGGTGATTGGATGAAGCACTGACTAGTATACGCCTACCACGAGATTTGTTTTAGCCAATCATTTATTTAACACAACCAGAGAAACAACAAACTGCTGTAACAATAAGTTTTTACAAAGCTAATCTGTCAATAAAAGGAAGGTTAACTAACGCTAAATACGTAAATGAAACAAGGACGTCGGCCGATGAAAAGAGCGTGTAGGTTATGTCAAAGCCAATAGGAATAGAGCACAAACATATTTTCCTTCCAGAAAATTCTCTAGTGCCATATTTTTACATTTACATTACATTTAGTCATTTAGCAGACGCTTTTATCCAAAGCGACTTACAAGTGAGGAAAACAATGGAAGCAATTTTAACAACACAAGCTACAAAAAGCATAGTGCACAAAAAACTAGTCAGTTTATACCAAGTACAGTTTACAAAGCTAAGGATAAGAGAGAATTTTTTTTGAAGAAAAGGAATCGATAGAAAGGAAGTAGAATTCAGTGTTTGTCAGTCAGGTGTTGACAGAAGAGATGTGTTTTCAGGTGTTTTTTAGAGATGGCTACAGAATCTGCTGATCTTGTAGCAGCAGTAGATCATTCCACCAATGTGGAACAGAGCCAGAGAAGGGTCCGTGTATCATCCGATCATTCAATTATTCCATTAAATCTGGTAAACCAAAAACGAAATAACGAATCAATATTTTGTTTTTCCAAATATGAAAAATTGACGTTTGTTTCATTGCTTTCAGCTCAAAACGGGAAATATAATAAACAAGGAAACCAAAACGAAATAATGGATCAAATTTACGTTGTCTCAATTTTTCTTTATTTGTTGTAGTAGGTCTATTTCCCACGGTGCCGTCCTGCTTGCTTTGCGCATGTGCAGTGGATATTTTCAAAGAAGTAGGTCGCTGAGCACCAAAAGCGGAGGGTCCGGTCCCAGTTGGTCAAATTTTCCAGTTCAAATGGCACTCGAACCATACATGTCTTTTATTGAGGACATGTTTATTAATGGAATGCCATTTCTTGAGATCTCAGTAAAGATGCGAGAAATCGGTGTCCAGCGTAGAAGCTCTGAGATCAGCATTCGGAGCATTGCCAAGCATAATATGCGTAGAAAAGGACACACTTCTGATTCAGAGCTTGACATAGCTGTGTCTCGAGCAATAAATGAGGTAACGTTACGTGATATAAAAAAGTAAAACATGTAGCATACTAGACCAGTGGTGTAGCCTACGTGATACGCAGGTTGCCTGTATAACGTTACGCTGTATACCCACTAGTAACGGTCAGAGATTTCCGTATAACGTTAACGTTACCCACTTAAAATAGCGAGATGATACGTAACCACATTGTTTTGTGACAGAACTTTAACGCGTTCATTCATAAATTCACCCCGTCTGGGTTGTGAAGCACTGAAATGACGTTTTCGGCTTTCTTGGCCTGTGAGTGTGTGTGTGTGTGTGTGTGTGTGTGTGTGTGTGTGCACAGTAGTAGAAGTGTATGCAGTGTTGACAACACACAGCACCACTACACTCACTACATACAGTATGCATGTAACGTTACATGTAATATAGAGCATTCTGAAGGACTGCTTAGGCTGTGTGTTGAAAATCAGAAGTGTGTCCTTTTCTACGCATATTATGCTTGGCAATGCTCCGAATGCTGATCTCAGAGCTTCCACGCTGGACACCCATTTCTCGCATCTTTACTGAGATCTCATGAAATGGCATTCCATTAATAAACATGTCCTCAATAAAAGACATGTATGGTTCGAGTGCCATTTGAACTGGAAAATTTGATCAACTGGGACCGGACCCTCCGCTTTTGGTGCTCAGCGACCTACTTCTTTGAAACTATCCACTGCACATGCGCAAAGCAAGCAGGACGGCACCGTGGGAAATAGACCTACTACAACAAATAAAGAAAAATTGAGACAACGTAAATTTGATCCATTATTTCGTTTTGGTTTCCTTGTTTATTATATTTCCGTTTGAGCTGAAAGCAATGAAACAAACGTCAGTTTTTCATATTTGGTTCATACAGAAAAACAGAAAATCAAAATATTGATTCGTTATTTCGTTTTTGGTTTGCCAGATTAAATGGAATAATTGAATGATCGGATGATACACGGACCGAGAAGGTACGTGAGATTTTCAAAGTTAATGTGAGCACCTTGAGTGAGGGCTGTAGGCTGTTACTGGGATATATACCCATTGGCTCCTCTTCAATGGAATAGGCCGTTACCTTACCAAAAAGCATGCCCGACTGTCACTGCAGATTAACTCTACAGTCAGTCTGCAATTTCAGTCACAAAACACCAAGACCCTTGGTGGGCCAAATCAAACCCTGCTACTTAAAAAAATCATATAAATTATTTTGGATTTTTAGTTTCTATCTGCCCCCTGATAGGACATTAATTAAATGTGACTGCTGAGTATTAAGTCACAGTAGACTTCTCAGGTTCACCCTGAAATAGTTTGGACATCTATTTAAATTAAGAGCACATTGCCTTAGTGACATTACTTTGAGAGTTTCCATCAAAACTGTAGGAAGGGTGCCTCGGTGGCTCACCTGGTACAGCGCATACCATATACTTGGAAAACACAGGTTTGATTCCCGCTCCCTCTCACCCTGTCTACTGTCTTATCAAAAACACCAGAAAATAATTTAAAAAAAGAAAACACTGTACAAATACATAAGTGTACTTAACTTTTCATCACACAATTCCTACACAGTAATGTACTTGAAGTATGCCATTTCCAAAAGAGTCTAGTCTACATATGATAGCTCCATGATAAGTCCACGTTGTTACCTTTGTAAAACATTATAAACATCATAAACAGCTTCACCAGATAACACATCACGTAAGATCAAATCCTCACAGGCACATACTGCGCTGTCGAGACTTCCCACGAACGTGATATCTGATACCCCCAGCTGCAGTGCTCTGAGGTGTGAATGAGTTACTGTTACAACCCCTGACCTTCTCTTGTCTCAGGATTCACAGTCAGGCCTGGGTCACGGGTCAGTCAGCCTTCCTCTGATAAACCCCCCCCTGCCCCTCCCTTCACCACGCTGCTCACTCTCACACCGGCCGGGACAGGACACGCAGCCAGGATTAGCCCTACTTTTGATCGATTGGCCTCAAAACTCGAGCAGGAAGCAGCAGAGAGCGACACAAATCTGACGTAGGAATTATGCTGGAACTTGTTTGTCTCTGCAGTTTACATTCCTGCAATCTGAGATAAATAAGGAATTTCATCTTTTGTTTTCATTTTTAAAATCAGTATAATGCAGTGTTTCCCACACATTGATGACTAACTGATGGCCCTTCATAGATTTCAGAATGAGCTAATAGATTAAAACATTCAAACTTTTGAATTTGGAGACAGAAAATTACGTCTATAACCTTTGCTGCATTTACCTGTCCTTGTGTCTGTGTGAAGTCTTTTCTCACTGCTCAGTGCAGACTCTGAAGCATTTGCTGCAGGAGAATTTTGAGTGTAAGGTTTCTTTCCACCCCAACAAAGTGAAACTTCAGCAGGTATTCTCCAAAGATAGACTCGATAAGTTGGAACTAGCTCCAGAGAAAAGCTGTCCCATATTCCGCTTCTCCACCACAGCTGCATGAAGCAGAGCAGAGAAAGAAACAATGGTCAGCTATAGGACTAGCAAAGTCGCAAAAGTCGATGTATTTAGGGATTCCACAAATATTTTTCAAAAGAAAACTGCACAATAAAATAAAACGTAATTCTTGTACTGTTTATTTTGAAGGCTGAGTTCTGTTGGGCGAGTGATTCAATTCTTTCACAAGCTCAACTGCATCACGCTCCAACATGACATTTTATACAGATGATTCCTTTTACAATATACTATTAGATTAAACAGTTTTTCTCCAATTCATTTTATGTATTCCACAAATATTTTCAAATGAAAAAGAGTAAACATTTATTGCAAAATGTATTATATGTCAAAAGAGTTCCTAAAGTCACAACTTCTTACTTCTGACATTATATTTACTGAGAATAGGTAGAATTCTTCTTCTTTTTCTTCTTTGACATCTATTGTTCATATTTGTGGTGAATTGTGGGCATTACACAATGTGGACTGGCAAAATGAGCTCTAATGAAAGGAAGAACTATTCAGTGATCACTTTTGATTCAATTCAGAACGGGAATAGATCCTGGTCCAACCTCTGAGGCCAGTGTGATGTAAGAAAATCTAACCTGTCACAGTGCACGAGCTTCTGCCTCAGAACCGACATGGACCTGAGGGAGCTCCTCTCACTGGGGTTTGACCCAGGTACACTCATGACTGCCTCCATCAGGACAGAGACAGGCACTGCAGCTTGGATTAGTCAGGCTTTCCTTGAGGAAGTCTGCTTGTCATTATCCTTCCACCAAACTGATCATTTGTATGCGTATCATTTTAAAATGAGCGACTTTACTTTGGCAGCTTGTAAACTGTCAGAGGAGCGTGTTGAGACTCCTCTGTGAATGTGATGTTCTGTGAGTTCCAACTAAATGCACTAGAACAAATGTCTATCAGAGATGGGTGGGTTTTGTAAACGTTTTGTTGCTGAGTCAGAAAGTAAAAAGTTCCTGTGTATTTATGTAAACGTTTCAAACCGTGACCTCAGCCTCTGGCAGCGTGACCTGTTATTTTTGTAACCCCGCCACTCTCTTTAATGTTCACCAAGACTGGAGAGCACCGGCCGCTGTAACCTCGGTGCACTCCCCAAACTGACGGGCCGTGGTGTCTGTGACATCAGTGAGGCCTGACAGCACCAGGCACACTCACTGGCTCTGAGCATTTGACTTTGTTAAGTCCAGAGGCGCGCTATAAGTGAGCACTTAAACATAACACGCCTACAGAACATGTGGAAACACCAGTGCAAAAACATACTACAGCAGTCGTCATGGCAACACAGCTTTATTTTACAGCCACATCAATTCTGACTTTTCATCTATAAAGGAAGAGTCAAATTAAAAGTATATCAAAATAATGTTGATAAAGATTCTAACGGAAATAAAAAATAAAAAATTCAAACCACTGGAGGAATGTGGATGCAGAAGTTTAAGTTTAAATCTTGGTTTAAACTAACAATCTACAGCACAAAGTTTTAAACCTAGTTAAAAAAATCAGTAAATTCAGTTTAGTTTTCCTTTTAACACAATATTTAAGCTGTTAGACAGCTGATTAAGACATTTTAGAGGAGGTTTAACTTTTGAAAGGTTCATTATACTTATTTTAAAATGCTGCTTAGAAACCAGAAAAAGTAACAGAGATATGATGCTGCAGCTCCCCTGCTGTCGAGACTGTAAGGGACAGCACTGACAGCTTTAGATGTGCCAAGATCTACCTGGCAGACACATACACATTGCTACTGCAGCAAAACGGACATTAAGATAACATTGCTATGGTAGACATTACACAAATGCATATTAACTAAAAACACACACACAGAAGCATGGCTATGGCTTCTAAACATCCCTGCTCCATCTGCTAATGCTAAACAACACTGAAGCCAACATACCTGAGTAGAACTTCAGTAGGTTCATTGACTTATTGTTTATTGTTAAATACACTTGACAACATGTTTTTTCTTTGTCTAAGGTGTCTAAGTTAACATTTTTAACTTGCAAAGGTGTATGAAAGAATGGGAAATATCACAATATTGCATCACATAAGGTGTGTATTTTAATGGCATTCCTTGGAAGGTAAAAAAATAATAATCCAAGTGAAATATGTCATTCTTGTGAACCTGGGTATATTTTAAAATATAATCATGATATTTATTTAGTATTCAGTTAGGACTTAAAATACACACAATCATATCTGAAAAAGGGTTGGAACCCCCCTCGCCCAAGTCCAACTTTAGCTGGGCCTTTTACAAAGAACAATATAATAGTGTGTTTGTGCATGACTCCATCAGGATTTAATTAGGTTCCAAGGCCTTGAGCGTATTTTCAAGCCTTCTCCATTTCACTGTTTTCAACAACAAAAACAACTGGGGCTGCGTTCTCTGTATTTCATTTCACTTTGTCTTTTGTATTGTGCAATGTCATTAAATATTATCCCCATTCGAAATGTGGAGGAAGCCAAAGGGGAATTAGATTTACTCAGCCAAACCAAGAGTTGGCAGCACATGCAGGTTTCTCCCAGAGAGGTCTCTGTGGACTTCGAAAAGCTCTGAGACAAGAGACATCTTTGTTACATAAGCAAGAGGAAATAGAAATATGTATGTATGTTTATTCATTCATTTACATATTTACGTATTTATTTCTTTTTTCTTTCTTTAATGTAATGTAAGGTTTAACGTGGACTTTCATTTCAGCATCACTGCTATACTATTTTGAACTAGTAACTAGTTGTATTCATGTTCAAATATATACAGTAGATCAAAATATATGACTGATAACAGCAGTATATTATATCATAAAAGTCTCATTTATAAAAATCTGATGTGATTGGACGGATTCATTCATTCATTCATAGTATAGTCCATTTTGAAATATTAATCACCGTAACCTGATGCAGCAGTACAAACAGTAAAAACTAAATTTACCATTATAAAGTAATGAGAGTTAAATGTTTTTTTTTTTTTGCATTGGAGTGAAGTACAAACAGTGGCCAATCACAAATTATTATTAATAATTCTGGATTCAACTGTCAAATGTAGCAAACAAGTGGGTGCATATTCATTTCTTTGGTCTGACTTTGAGTTTAAAATGTGTTTGTATGCAGCCCTTGTCATTAAATTAGTCAGGCTAAAATCCTGGTTGGGTTTTTTCTCCCTGCTCCCTAGAGTCCAGACTACAGCTGCACTGACCAAAACCTAACACAGGTAACAGTCAAGAAGTATCCATCCCTACTTTAAAAAATCCCCATGCAAAACAGTGAGTAAATATTTTATGTCCTCGGTTTTGCCCTGAGGCTGCAGATTGAGCACAGCCTAATCTCCTGTGAGTCCCCGTCAGTGGGACTCCTGCCTCTCAGAACTCCGACCCAGACAAGAGGGGCTGTCAGCAGCAGAGATGTGGCTTTATCTGCAAGCTCGTGGCTGACATGGAGCCCTCAGCCACTTCCTCAAAGAGCCCTAATGTCTGCAGTGGGACAGTGGCTTTAATGAGCTGACCCCAGAGGCCTGAGGGTGTAGACACACTTGGGACTTCTCTGCATTAGGCACGCACTGGTCTTTTACACTATCACGCATCCATGTTGAGGATTGGAGTAAAAATAGAATTCCATTAACATGCAGACACAGGAGGATAACACTGGATTTCAAGGCTAAGGGAAAATGGATAGTGCTTTTATAGTGTTATACCTTGTTTCTGCCTTTTTTATGACTTCTTAATTCTACTACTACACCAAAACATTAAATTATACAGAACACAGATACAAATACAAATAAAGTAACACCAAAAAGTAAAACTGACCACCTTTGTTTATCACTGAAGACAATAGGTGTGCTGCTTGTTGATGTAAGCATTTGAAAGCAACAATAGGTCAACATTAAATATTAAATACTAGTATACTTTCCTGATGCCTCCAATATTTAGGAGTGTAGTTATTAGTGGCATCCAGTGGTGAAAACCCACACCTCACAGCCCTTCTTTCGACAGTCTGTGAGCACCTATGGTAGCCCTGCAGGGACATGCTGTTGCCTCTGAACAAACCCAGTGGAAATAGGTCTGATGATTATAATAAAAATAAAAGCTTCATTTATATAGCAGTTTTTGGTTGACATTGTTGTTTTGTTATGTTTTAAGAGACATCATTTTTAGACAGACAGCAACTTATTTATTTACAAAACATTCAATACTCATGAAAGATTATTTATAATTTGCAAGATAGGTTTTGTAAAATGGGTCTCCCCAGATGCTCCAGAGCTTATGAACGAGACCCAGACACTTAATATCATACAGTTAAATAATACCTCAATAATTATGATTCATACTAAATCCCCAAGATATCCTCAATGAATTCATAGATAAATATTAGTGAAATTACACATCAGACATTAGTACAGAATTAATACACACATTCATACAATACAATTCAACTATTACAAAAGCTTCACTTAATTGGAAACCATAATTCATATGGGGTTTAAAATTAGACATAACAGTATTTGTTTAAATCTCTTTTTTAAAATATGTTGAAACGTTGACTTTTTTATTGCAATGTCGATCTCATTCCAGATCTGTGGACTTCATCAGTCAAAAAGATATAAGGCATATTAAAACTTAATTGTTTATCTTATTTGAGCGGTCCATTGATCTTGTGATATTTTGCCTGTGTTCCTGTGAAAATATGTGCCTGACTCCACCTGACGGTGGGAGGAATGTCTCGGACACTCTCACCATCAGGACAGGAGCTCCACAGGGCTGTGTACTTTCTCCTCTTCTCTTCTCCCTGTACACCAACTGCTGCACCTCCTGCCACGATTCTCTCAAACTGATTAAGTTTGCGGATGACACCACCCTCATTGGGCTCATCTCGGACGACGATGAGTCTGCTACAGGAGGGACGTGGACCAGCTGGTGTCCTGGTGCAGTGGCAACAACCTGGAGCTCAACGCCCAGAAGACAGTGGAGATGATTGTGGACTTCAGGAAAGTCACTGCCCCCCTGCCTTCCCTCGCCCTGACAGACCTCCCCATCACCACCGTAGACTCCTTCCGCTTCCTCGGTACCACCCTCACTCAGGACCTCAAGAAAGCCCAGCAGAGGATGTACTTCCTGCGGCAGCTGAGGAAAGCCAAGCTGCCAGTGCAGATGATGGTGCAGTTCTACACAACCATCATTGAGTCCATCCTCACCTCCTCCATCACTGTGTGGTACGCTGGAGCCACAGCCAGGGACGAACAAAGACTGCAGCGCATTGTGCGCTCTGCAGAGAAGGTGATCGGCTGCAGCCTTCCATCACTCCAGGACCTGTACGTCTCCAGGACCTGGGGACGAGCAGGTCGGATCCCTTCTCACTCTGGACATAGACTATTTGAGTCACTCCCCTCGGGCAGGAGGCTACGGTCCTTTCGGACCAGAACCTCCCGCCATAAGAACAGTTTTTTCCCTCTGCCATTGGACTCTTTAACACTTCATGACACTTGTCACTTTATTAAGCACATAAATCAAGAACTATCCATTGCACTGCAAATTTTGCACCATATCCAACAAACTGTAAATTGTGTGTATATATTCAAGTTTTAGTCTGTATATTTCTATTTATCTTGTATTTTATTTTATATTTTATGCATGCCCTTCATGTTGCACCTTATCGCCGAAGCAAGTTCCTAGTTTGTGAATCTTGTTCACTGACAATGGCAATAAACATTTTTTTTCTGATTTCTTAAAATGACCATGTACAGTACATGTGGACACAATTTAAACAGACTAAATACTGTAAAATTTAACACAATGCACCTTTAAATATGTGACTAAACCCTTTGATGGAAACATACTGTCTCCACTTGTTGCTGCCCACTGCCCATTCTCTTATCCCTCTGACTGCTGAATATGTTTTATGTATGGCACTTTTGTTCTGGTAGCAGGCTTCCTTTTCATCTTTCCTCGTCGTCTTTAGTGCGGCAGCTGCAGACATGACGGTATCCCCCGACAAACCACCGTGACGCCTGACCTCCCGATCAGCCGCCAGCTCCAAGGCATGACGTTACGGTGGTGGCAGCAGCGCTCATATCTGCTCCTCTGATGTCAACCACAGCACATTCCACTCACCTCTGTGCTCTCTGCAACGGCTGACAGACTCGCAAGATAATTCTGATCTTTTTGCAATTATTTTACTTATGTGTCATATTTTGATGTCATCCCATAGTTGAAATTGAATAAAAAGTGCTTCATTAACTGCTTTCAAAAGAAATATATCCTTAAAAACCAAATAATGGTTTCATGTTGGAACCATGAAAGCAGAATGCTTACTAAAAGGTAGAGCTACAGATAATTTGCACTAGGGCAAAAAATGATTGCAGAAACACTCAACAGCAACATGTTTTCAAACAAAGCAGTACTAATAGACGGGGTTTCTGTATTGTACAAAACCAGTGCACCTTTGTATATTTGTGTGTTTGGAGTTCAGAAAACTGTGAATAAACCAGAAAAAAACCCTTATCCTCCAACATCACTGCACACCTGTGTATATGTATTTCTATCACTGCACACCTGTGTATATGTATTTCTTTTCTTCCATACACATAAAATCTCATATAGAAACATAACTAACATAGTGCTTTTATGACAACAGACCTTAAAGCACAGTGGAAATATATTTTTAGAGTTTAAATGTACCAAATTATGCTACTGACCAGGAATGTAGCACTCAGTGGAAATGTGCTGATAGTGCAGTATCAGATGAGTCGGATGCATTGTCTATGAAAGAAGGGTACTTCTCAATATTTCATGTCATAGCAATGCGTTACATCAAACCGAAGTTAAGAGCTTAGCCTCTCACTCTGAGTTCAGTGTCTGACCAATGCGATCCAGCAATAATCTTACCCTTGTTAAAAAATGTGTAAAGATTCATAGATTTAAGATTGAATGTGTTTACTGTCCACAGTTAATGCTAAATAAATAAATTTATCCCTGTTTCGCTTTGCTCTCTTTTTCTCTATGTACTGTAAACAGATGTATTCAGTGCTGGAAAAGACCCTTTCTCTGTTTTGATTGGTAGTCATTACTTCCTTGTTGACATCAGTGGAGACCAGTTGAAGTTTGTGGTATGTGCAGAGCTGGTATACACAATTACATATAAACAAAAGTTTGTGATGTCATTTCTTATATATATATATGCCAAGGGTAACATTAGTAACTATGCATTTCACATTCACTGCACTAGCCACCTCTGCTAAGTGTCAGGCCCCTGCTCACCTCCAGTGGACCTGCGGACATGTTTATACCCACAGAAGATGATTTATCCCCTCAACCACAGAAGCACCACCATGATAGATTGTCACCGCCAACAGTTAGTAGAAACTGTGCCTGCGCTGCACAAGGCTCAATTGTTTCTAATGCCAACAGATAGCTTTGAGCTAATAGAATCGTGTTAGTTGAATGGAGGTTAGACTACAGTCCATGTGGGAGCCCGTGTGTGGTGGAGCTGAAAAATGACCAGACTCAAGGAAAACTCAGGTGGCCTTTGGTGATGTATACATACATATGCATTCATAGACACACTCACATTACACACAGCGCTGGGAGTGAACTGTATGAGTTGCATAGGTTGAGTTGCCCCAGCTGCTGAGGCCCCCGTGGGGTGAGGAGGTCAGGAACATTACCCACCATTTGTAAAGGAGAAAGTAGGCATGTCCAACAAGTCCCACCTGCCACTATATTTATGAAATTACTCAGTGCAGCGTTTGGCTTCCATCAGGCTTGACAGTGGGGAGCCCAGGAGTCTATTAGTCTGGGGCCATATCTACAGTGTGTAGTGTTGTCGGCCATTAGGAATTCCCAGAAGAGAGACCACAACCGCCCAACACCCCTCCATATCCTCCACACTGGCCCAGGCATGCTGCTATCAACAGAATACTTCACCCACTGAGGCCAGCAAGAAAAACATTTCCAGTACAAAACATGGGACAAATTTTCACTGTTAAATTCACTGACCAATTCTGCAATATATAATTCAGTCTGTACCAAAAATGACAAAAAGACAATCAAAAGATTTACAAGTGTAAGAGCAGTGTGTCATAGTTAAGGTGGCCATCTTTGGCAACAAGCAAAGCACTGACCACCTTGACTAACATAGGCTATATGAAGTAACATATAGCATACAGAAAAATCAGTTCATGTGATAAATTACCCTTTTTGTGTTGCTTTTGTCTTAAAAAGTTTGTGTAGGTAAATGAAGCATTTAGGGATTGTAAGTGGAGTCATAATAATCTGTCACCTTAACTTTTGTGTGGGAAACACTGAAAAGTGATTATGTTGAAAACAAACTACTTTGATGTTGCTTAGCATAACTAGCGTTCAGCTTCCTCCTTCTGAAGAGTGCAGACGCTCTTCTGCTTGCTCATGCCAGCTTTACTTTTCTTTTTAGTTATCTCCACATTTAGCCAATGATTTTATGTTCAACTTTTTACATTACTCTTTACTTTTTTTTTTAACTGTATTTTGATGTTTTTACTTATTTTTTACTTTTTAAACAACATGTTGGACCCGCCGAGCGACTGGAGCCTTGGTATCTATTTTTTAACATGTCTGGGGTAAAAACTACTACAAACTCTTTCTGTCAAAATTGTTGGAAATATCAACAGGAAATCAGTGTGCTACAAACAAAGATTTTTGCTTTGGAATCTGAAAGAGGACTTCAGGAGACAATACCGATCACACAATGTGGTAAGACTGTGAATTTAAACTTGGATGATACAGTGTCATTCCCAAAACTGAGCAAAGCAAAGTGATTTAAACAAAATGATACCACCTGGCATAAACTTGGTGCCCAGCCAAAGCAGCACTGGATTAGAAAAAAGAATGCTGGCATCACAAGAGAATATGTAGCATCACCAGACATCCAGCTAAAAACAGATTCCAACCACTGACTGAGCTAAAGATTAATGAACCAGAAAACTCTGCTTTAAATGAAAAACATGGAGTAAATCAAGCTTATTCTATAGAGAACAGGAGACATGAATCTGTGGAAAAGCACCAGGCAAACAGTGACAGAGAATCTATGCCAAAAGTGAAGGTCAGAGATATCTTGCTGCTTGGAGACGGTGCTATCAGAGACATAAACGGTAGATTTGCTACATGCAGTTTTCCAAGTGCTACAGTCACTGATATAACAGCACTCCTCCCCCAAGTCATGTCCGAACACACAGGGATTAAACAGCTGATGTTACACGTGGGTGCAGTTGACACGAGGAAGGGGGAATCAGAAGTTTTAAAAAAGAATTTTTCCAGGCTTTTAGACAAACTTGAGAACCTGGAAGTGCAATTCTTTATCAGTGGACCACTCCCAAACATCGACAGGCGGATCACGGAATAAAAAAAGCACTCCTGCCTCACCAGCCAAGGATCCTCATCTGACTCTACCACCATCAACACCTCCACCAAAAAAATGGAACCTGAAATGGACCCCCAATAGGACCCTGGACCCCCAGTAACATCAACACCTTCTGCAGACCTCACCATCTCTGTCCCATCCCCGGATTCACCAATGGGATTTCCAGATCACCTGGAAATCCCATTGGTGAATCACTGATAGTAGCCTTGACTAGAATCAAGGCTACTATCAGTGATTAGGACACTGAGGGCCTCTGCTGTTCCAGGACTTTTTGTCATAATAAACCACTTATCAACCTGAGGCCCTGGGAGAGAACACTCCCCCCCAGCTCCATAGCTACAGTCAGAAGTCACAGCTTGAAGAAGAGAATAACAGTCAGATTATTTAATCAGACAAATCTGATTCAAATCCCCTGAAAAGTCAGGTCCTTCTCAAACGGACTTGAAACTTGCAGTGTTCAATGTCAGGTCTTTGGGAAACAAATATTTTTTAATTAGACTGGAAATGCAGTCCTTATTAAATCTACCCCATCGAATTTCACATTTTTATCCAAAATGCGGGAAAACAAAAAGGGTTGTGGTGTATGTGCCTTTCTTAGAGATAATATTCTTATCCAGAATCACTTGGACAGTTTTCATCATTTGAGTATGTGTCATTCAAAATGGAGTTGAGGTTTTCTCCATCAATATTATACAGTATGTAGTTCTTTACAATGTCATGATTTTATTGATGATTTTACTGAAATGCTTTCGGTTATCTGCACAGAATTTGAACAAGTATGTTGAACAAGTACAAGAACTATTTGAACAAGATTAAGAAGTCACACTTGGTTGGGTTAACACATTTTACACAAATTAATGACAGAACAATTGAAAAAACTGTCTCCAGCCTGAGTTCATCCACCTGCTGCCTCGATGTTTGACCCACTAGATTTCTAAAATCAGTACTAAGCAGTTTGTTACCACAACTCACTGATATAGTCAATAATTCCTTACAGTCTGGAACATTTCCAAGGGCTTTAAAAACTGCAACTTAATGACTTTCTATTACTTAACAACTGCTTTGATCCTTTTCAGTCAGGATTCAGGCCCCATCACAGACTGAGACTGCACTTATCAAAGTCACAAATGACATCCGTCTGAACACTGACGCAGGCAAAGTCTCTGTCTTAGTTCTGTTGGACTTGAGTGCTGCGTTTGATACAGTGGACCATGAAATCCTGACACAAAGATTAGAGGAATGGAATCACTGGAACTGCCCTTAAATGGTTTCAGTCCTATCTTGAAGACAGGAAGTACTTTGTTTCGGTTGGTAACTGTGTATCAGACCAAATGGCCCTGACATGTGGGGTTCCACAGGGGTCTATCTTGGGACCTCTATTATTCAATCTCTACATGCTTCCTTTAGGCCAGTTAATACGCAGCTGTGGCATATCCTACCATAATTATGCAGATGACACTCAGATTTACATTTCACTCACAGCAGGTGAAAATGGATAAATCCATTCACTGTGTCACTATATCGAACAGATTGATGTGTGGATGCAAATTAATTTTCTCCAACTGAACAGAAACAAGACTGAACTAATCATCTTTGGGCCACAGAAACAAAGAGAAAGTGTCACCTCGAGTCTCTTTCTCTAAAATCTAAAAACCAGGTTAGAAATCTAGGGGTCATCATGGATTCAGACTTGAATTTCCACAGTCACATTAAGTCAATTACATCATCTGCATTTTATCACCTTAAAAACATTTCCAGAGTCAAAGGGATGATGTCTCAACCAGACTTAGAGAAACTTATCCATGCTTTTATCTCCAGCAGGTTAGATTACTATAACGGCCTGCTCACTGGTCTCTCAAAACGAGAGTTAAGACAGCTGCAGCTTATTCAGAACGGCTGCTCGGGTTCTCACCAAAACCAGGAAATACAACCACATCACGGCAGTTTTAAAATCTCTGCACTGGCTTCCTGTTGCTCAGAGAATAGACTTTAAAACAGCACTGCTGGTTTACAAGTCTCTAAATGATTTAGCACCAGAATATATTTCTAACATGCTAGTTACTTATGAACCTCCTCGGACTCTGAGAATATCTGGGACAGGCCTTCTGCTCGTGCCCAGAGTTAGAACTAAACATGGTCAAGCAGCGTTTAAGTTTCATGCAGCAAAAACCTGGAACAGCCTCAACTTTAACAATGTTCAAGGGGAGGTTAAAAACCTTCCTCTTTAGCTCCGCCTACACTACAACTTAAACTTTCTCAGAATCTATATTTTTGGGATAAAATTTACGCAACGTAGCTTTAAGGTCAAAAACAAAATGGAAAACTTTCTGTTGGGTTCCAGAACATGACATAGCACAGAGATCTTGTTTTTGGACAACAGTTTGAAACTCCTACTGTGTGGGGTCATGTTATTTTCTATGGCACAACATTGTTCTGGAGACCTGGTGGACCAGTCGGAATGGAATATGTGGTAATTAACGTCCTTTTGCCAGACTTGTGATACAAACACAAAACTAGCTTTATGTACAGTCAATGAACAGGACTTTATCTTGCAGTGAAAACGTTAATGCAATGGTAGCCAGTGTGTGGTGGTCCCTTGAGCAGACTGATACTCTCCAGCTCTGGATAATTTAACAGAATCACTAAACAGCTCTCACACACCCATGCAGACACACCATTCTCACAGAACATATTTAGATATGTAATCCTGTGGGAAGCTCCCTGTGAAAGGCTGAGCTCAAAGACCCCTGGCTGTGTGTACAATAAGGCAGAGTTATTGAAACAAGGCTGGCACTGAGAGCTCGACAGCAGGGGATTTATTTGGAGAGCAGCAAGGCACTGGCTAAACTTTGATCAGCACTCGTGTACTGCCTCCCCTTTCTCTCATTCCCAACCACAGACTGGCCAGTGAACAGTGCAGTCCACAGGGGGTGACCCCGGATCCTGGCAACAGGGCCAAGACAGGCTCCACTCCCAGTTGTGTGCTGGTGGGAGAGGCCCTATCTCATGACTTGCACTTTGTTTTAAATACCATCAACTATTAACATATTATTAAGCATTATTTTCCCCCTCTACTTGCAGAAGGTGTTTTACAAATTGGGCTTCAGAAAACAACAAGACTCAGGTTTTCTGTTTAAACCTACAGAAATCTTAAGTAATGTAGTAAACTTTAAATAAAATGAGAAAAAAACAACATTAACAGCCATGTACAAAGAGAGACTGCTAATATTGTATGCAAAGTGTTGTTGCATAAACAAACACAAAAAATGGAAAGAAAATATAAACGTAATGACTCCAACAGACATGACACCATTAACTCCCATTCAGATATATCCCATTAATATATATACAATATATATACGTAGTACAGTATACATATATAGATTCTGTTCTGGTAACATGATTATGAGACCTATGGTCAATCAGATGTAGTAGTTGTCGCTTTGCTATTATTAACTGTTAACCAGAAGAAAAAAAATCAATTAACCCTTTACGATCTGCTCCAGTGAAGTTTGACAGTACTTTACTGGCCACTAGAATTACTAGCTACATCTAACTTTGAAAATGTTACTTGCTACACTTTATATGAATTCTTTTCTTTACCAAATATGCTAATCTCTGCTGGTTCCATCAAGAAATCATTTTGGTAAGGATTTATTTTTCCTGACTTTCTAAAACTCCTAGGTCATACCGTGAAGTTGGAATTTTTCATCAAAACATTGCATTGTTTGATCTGTGAATACATTTCACTTGTTTGCAAGTTAGACAGTGTGGGAGTGTTTTCTTCTTTATGTTTTTTGAGTGACATGCATGTAGCAAATCAGCCCTTGGACTCCCCCACGGATTAACTGTCCTGTCAAAAATCAGAGTGGTGCCCCCTTTTAATCAGAAATTCATTTTAATAATGTAATATTAATATCAAAGTTAATTATTAAAATTATTAAAATGAATGATATATGTTTATGAACATACATCATACGCTACATGCACCTGTCTCTAGAAACAGATGTGTGAAGTCCTCTTTTCAGTAAAATTGAGAGGAAATGACCATATTTATATACTAGTAATTGCTGTAAATTAACTGAATTCATTTCGCAATAACTCTGTAACAACCATAAAAAAAAAATTGAAAAAACCCTGAATTATTTGCAAATGTATGCTATGCATTAGTGGAGTTGTCAGTCCAGCTCTAGTCCGACTAAGCTGTATAATTACATTTTTACAATGTTTGGTTTTTCTATGGTATTTTGCTGTAAAAACAATTGTCTTTTATATATTCTTATTTTTTTACTGTGAAAAACTGACACTATAAAAAAAAATCAAATTTACTGTAAATGTATTTTTACTGATTGATTGATTTACAGTGTATTTTCAGATTACATGGCATATGCAACACATAGCCATTATTTGAGGCAACACACCTTTAATTAATAAATACAATATTCCATCAATAAACAGAGTAATTTCAGTAAAATGATAAATGTACCAGTCGCTAAAATGACATGTTTTTTTAAGCAGTTGAACAAATATATAGCCATATTACACCAGCCCTGATCTTTGAGTTCCATTGTTTCCTTTTTCCTTTGATGCCTCCTTGCCTTCTCTCCCTTCGGTTCACACTCTAGGACCCTCTCACCGCCACATCTTCCCACAACAGTCCAGTATCTGATACACATGCTGAAAGGCCCAGCCAAAACACAATTACATTCCTTCATAAGCTCATAAGCAGCTGAGGGGGTTGCAGTGAAGGGGTTGCATGCCATACTCCAACATTTGTGCAGGTCATTAGGTGACAGACTCCCTTGTACAGGCATCAGCAAACATTTCATACCGTCTCATGCTGTAGGTACTTGGAGTTAATTGTACTTCAGGGTAACATGGCCTTTTCACAAGTCATTCACAGAAATCTAATCACTGTCTAAGAGGATTTGACTGAAGTGAAACAGGGTTAAAGTATATTCTCAGCTTAGTCTCAACCATTTTGGAGCCATAAAATGAGAGTTTCATTTTTGAGTGATCCTGTCTCCTCTTCTATTGGCACACCACAAGGTTGTGTTCATTCACTTCTGCGTTTTATCTTTTACACCAACATATGTCAGAGCCAGTATGAAAACGGATAACTCTGTGATCGTCAGCCTACTTCATGAGGAGGAACCAGTCATTGATCAATTTGTCTCATTGATTGACTCAACTCTGAATTTTGAAGCAAATTGTGAAGCTGTCTGTAAAGCGGCATATTAACCTAACTATTACGTCTTTGTGTAATCTAGCTTTTATTAAGTAAATTTCATTATTTTCTTTAACTCTCTTAATCCGATTGTGAAATGGGCTGGCAGTCACAACTGAACTTAATGGATCTGTACGCAAAGACGTTAAAGTGTCTAAGCAGCTCCAGCTTTCTATACTGCAAACCAAATTTACCTACAGGTATAAATAAAGCAACCAAACCTAACCTAAGGTAATCTCCCAAATCAGGACCTATTTGACGTGATCAGCCACTTCAATTTTTATAGGAGGAGTTTGTTCAGGTAAAGTAGGAGTTCATTTGGCTTAAAGATCTGATCCTTTCGTCTTCTAATAAATCTCACTCCAAATTACTTATTTATTACATCTAATAGGTGATGGCTTTACTGGGCAGCTTAGCATTGCCCTTTTGTCATTTATAGTTTCACACTACTAGCTACTTTTTAAGCGAGACAGTTACACCAACCTACTTGTACTTATTAGTCGCACAGTTCATACTGTCGTGTCCTTGGGCAAGACACCTTTCCTCCAGTGGTGTTTCAGCTGTAACACTGGGGAATTGAAGCCACATGTAAGTCGCTTTGGATAAAAGTGTCTGCTAAATGACTAAATGTAGTCTGGGCAAAAACATGACAGATAGTTAGTCTGATATATCACACACTGTTATGCCATAGAGGTCTTTAGCTAGATGACATGAAAAAAGCACTGAGCATGTCTGTAAAGGTCTGTAAAGGTTCTCAGTCATCCAGGTCATCTTGAAGAAAAAGTTAAAGCATCTGCACTTGGTTTTCAAGGTGAAGACGTTCTGTCTCTAATTCCAAAAGACTTTGTCAATTCTAAGCTTATATCTCTAAAGGGAGGAGTTTCCCCTGAAACTAACTCTGGTGGGACCAGGCTGTTCTGGTCTCATAAGTCGTTGGCTCTGAAAGGACAGTGTAACTCTTGATGTGAGGCTCAGGAGAGTCATTAGTCTCACTCAGGTGTTCCTTGACTCTTGAAGCCCTCCCTCTACAGATAAAAGCTCAACTCTAGTATCAGTTGAACTCAGAATTGACAAAGTATCTTGGAGAATAGACAGAACGTCTTCACCTTGAAAACCAAATCCAGATGTAACCTTTTCTTCACATTGAGCATCTATCCTCCAGCTCTATCCTCTCCTCTTTCTCAAGCTGTAGTTATTATTTGTAGCATATGCCTAACTAGTTCCTTGCTGTTTTCCCTTTGACCCTTTCTGTCCTTCTCAATCTGGGACAGGTCTTTCTCTGCAAGTGTCTCTGGCCCACAGTTGGATGTCTCCCAGACAAGGTCTCCTGCCTTTGCCCGGTCCTTATTTTTGTCTCTTTATCTATCCTCTGTCCACTCACCCACGCTTGTCCTGACAGATGGCCAATCTGTAGGGTTTGAGTATGCAGGGGGGTTTGTTTCCTTTTCTTTCACAGTCACTATTGTGCTTGCTCAGGGGAGATTGCTGGGTCTCTGTTCCTTTCTTACTATCCACCATTGCAGCATAACTACAGGACGACTTTAAACCTGGCACAGTCCCCTTTTAGATATACTACATTTACATTTACATTTAGTCATTTAGCAGATGCTTTTATCCAAAGCAACTTACATTAAGGTTCCATTCACCAGTGTTACAGCTGGAACACCACTGGAGGCAAGATAGGTTAAGTGTCTTGCCCAAGGACACAACAACAGTATGAACTGTGGGGAGAGCGGGAATCGAACCACCAACCTTCCGGTTGAAGGACGACCACTCTACCACTGAGCCACTGCTGACCATACTGTATATACTGTAGGTCGGAAGGCGGAAATATCCCATTACAAGAAAGTACAGAAAAGGCACTACTTTGCAATCACAAAGACAACAATTGTGCCTCTGCAAACAAGAAAGTTGTTGATAGCGTACTTCTTCTGTCATCAGACTGAGCAGAGAAACTGCTCTTAACCTGCTTGAAAAAAGCCTATTATTCAAACTTGACCTTGCAGGCTCCTAGTGCCGTGACGACACTCCGTCTGTCAGCCTAGGGCCAGGCCTGTAGGTGAGCTTAGCGAATATTATACTTAAAGGAGACACTTCATGTTGGAATTTACTTTCTGGGCTTGAGAGTCTGGGGGTCACGGGGTCAGAGCACTCTGCGTGCACTCTAGTCCTGAAAATGCAGATGAAAGTTAGCCGAAATAATCCCGTAAAGTGCTCAGAGGGAGTAGAAATTCCCCTGAGGGAGGTCTCCGGCGTGACCTCCACCTACTCTTTTTGGGCTTAGGTAACTACCGGCGCTTTACTTCACCTCCATTAGGCAAATTAGCAATTAGCGGCCTTATGGACATAACCAGTAAATGTTTGGAAAGAGTTGACAAGAGGGGGAGGTGTCACCGCCGAAAGACTTTCCGACTGAATGGCTGCTGAGTGACTAGTTTTAGTTTTGCTGTGTTTCATCTGCCCACCCCTCTTCGTCCCCCAGTCAACATGGTTAGATAAACATTCTCAGGCATATAAAGGGGCAACTTAAGAGGCTAATGGAGCTAAAAGCCCCAATGAAAAGGAAGACTAAACCAATAAATGTCATGTCAGAACGGGTGAACAAACAAAGAGCAGAGAACAGTTGGGCCGTGTTTACTCACCAGCGCTTAAAGAACACGAGGATGCACAGCGCAGCGTGGAGTCCTTTTAGGAGCTGCTCGTAAAGTTTCCCTGAAAGGATCAATTTGAGGATGACAGTGTTTGCTTTCCCATCTTTAACATCGGCCACTCGAGCCACGTTTAGCCAACTGTACCCTCTAACTTCAAGCGGTGACATCAGTGATACCGTCAATGCTTTTAGTGTTTGACTTTGACATATACACTTAAAACTTAAAGTCTCATAAATCTTTAGTGTAGACAATAAATTAAGTCCGTGCTTCTCAAACATTTTTCGCTATGCCCTCCTTTTGGATTGATCACTAAATTAGAAATCTGCTTTAAAATAGCATTAAAGGTGGCATAACAATAAATCATTTTATATATTAGAATATTTTGATACGTCATGTGTCATAGATGTGTCATTAGACAGAAGAATGGACTCATTTTAGCGTGCCTCTCTCGTCTATCACAGTTGACACCATATTGATGGCTGCGGGGAGTATGAGTTCTTCAGCGCTCAAATGTGGGGTTTTGCAGACAGCAATTCTGTTCTGTATGCAACTTTATAGGACGCTAACTGTGCGCGTTGTTTATGATAGCCAGCGTTGTAAAAGTACTTTGCTGCTTGTAATATTTTTCTAATTTATTTTGGAAAAATTCAAGTAGTTTGTTGACATGAGAGGGATGCAATGTTTCTATGTGCCTTCTTAAAGTTTCCTACTGTCTGCAGCAAGTGTTTTAGCCATAACACACGCAGTAAAGCCGAGAGCAGGATAAGCATTGTCATATTTGTGTGACTTAGTCTTTGATGTGTGTCTGCTGTTTTTTCCATCTGGATTTCTATTTTCTTTGCTTGCTTTACGTTTTTCTCCTGCAGTTTATTTCTCCATGTCATAGTATCTCTGCCCGGAACATGACAGTCACCATGTTTGGTGTCACCTTACAATTTACAGTCCGTGTTGCAGCACCACTCAACATTAGTTCTGCACATTTCTTGACTAATAAGAATGAAAATAAAAAGGCACAAGTCACATTTTCAAAAGAATTTGTTGAAAATATCGTTGTAGGGTCTGTCAGGCCAATAGGGGTTCTGTGAACAAAACTATAGGCCCAGTGTATTACTACTGTGGGGATATTCTTACTCTTTTAAATTTATACCACATTTTCCAAAATGTACAATTCTATTAAATGTTGCAGCTGGTGCACATATTTGATCAATTCAAGCTCCTTCCACCCTTCTTCTGTAACATACACTTAGCTCCTTCTAGGGCCAGGTCCATTCCCAGAAAAGAAGGGTTGAAACCTGAGCTGACCTTTGACCCCAGCAGCACGTCTCTAGCCCAAACAACTCACCACTGTAGCAGTTGGGGCTGGCTTTAATTACCAGAGCAGTTTGGACGTGGATGAGTGGGACAAGGGGTTCAAAGAGAGAAAGGGCTGGCGGGGGTGGGGTCACGCTGAATCGGAACTGGGCAACCTGTCCATTTGATGTGTGCCAGGCGGGGGGGGCTTGTCACTCACGGTGAACTGGGCCCCTTTCAGAGATGCTCAACTTCAAAGAGGAAACTCATCTCTATCCCGCAGTGGTCCTCTTCATTGGGACCACCACGAAGAACAAGAAGGTAGCGGGAAGTGGAAAGATGGTGGGGCAAGACACGGGAGTGATGAGAGAGGGGCTGCTTTCAATGTCACTAAGGACATTTACATTCACATCTCAGTCAAGCTACATTCACGCACTTTTCTCATTTGTGCTCTTCTGTTGTGCTCTGTTGACTGTGCTCTGTTGACTGTGCTCTGTTGACTGTGTGTAAGGAGTTGTAGGGCATGCGCATTGCAGGAGCTAAACAAGCTGTAAAAAAAATTTGAATTAACTTGAAGTCCAGTTTTAATAATGGTAAATGGTGTGCATTTATACAACGCTTTTTGTATCCTTCTCGGTCACCCAAAGCACTTTACATGATTCATCCAGTCACCCCATTCACACACATTCACACCTGGGGCTGCCATACACACAGCACTCACAACCCTCTCCAACCACCACCAAACACCTCTACAGTCACACACATTTATACACCAGTGCTGTGGCACAAGAGGCAATAGGACAACCGCTCTACCACTGAGCCACTGTGCCCCAGCATAATAACTGTTATGCTAGTGTGCACAAGCACACATCTCATAGTTTAATCCCATTGGAAATATGGAAACTTCTAAAATTTATTTACCATAGAGGAAGCATTCACACTAGAGCCAGTAGAACCATGTAGCGCCTAAATACAATTGTCTTCCTTCCATTGTCTCCCACTGGCACTTACCTCGACCTGGGCCTGAACATGGAAGCCTTTTTTAGCCACATTTGCCTAATGCATTCATAATGGTATAATGTTCTTTAGTTAATTAGAAGAGTGTGATATGCTTCTGTATAATGGAGAGCACAACAATACAACTCACTGAATGACACACAACTGTTGATTTACATGGATCACCATTAACTGAAAGCCTAAGCTATTAGCTAGTCTTTCTGGGGTCAATTCATTACCAAATAGAAAATCTGATGGAAACTCACTGACCTTTTATACACACACACTGATTACAAGCAAAAAGTTCAAACCTGTTTGTGTCAATGTGTGTGCATGTTATCAGGCCAAAATCAACAAGGTTTGTAAACTCAGGGTTTGGGTAGTTTCTGTTGTCATTATGATTTAAAAAAAGGTAAACATAATTGTTTGACAATAAATGGCTTCACCCAACCACTAACTATGAATGAAAAAAACACATTTGTGTTATCATTTATATTCTCTGAAAAATGGCCAAAAAGTCAGACATTCTGCCAGGTTATGTAAACTTATGAGCACAACTGTATATTTCACAAAGTCATGTTGTTCAAAATAAAAAATAGAAATGCTTCTCACACAGCACTTTGATTGCTGCATGGCCTGTCCAGGGTTAAAGAAACAACATTAACAGCATTTGCTTTTATCAGTCACAGACTGAATACAAACAAATCATGTGCCATTCTGTCAGACCCACTGTCCCTGAACTGACCTCAGTCCAATTAAATTGTCTGGTCTGTATTTATGTCTCATTTAAAAAAGAACCAGAAAAAAAATGGTCAGCTTTAGCGTCAAAGCTTCTGTATTTGTTATGTCTCGGAACACAGAACCAAGGCAGATACTAGAAAAAAAGATAAGAGCATGTTCAAATTCCACAGCTTGGTGATAAAGGTGATAAACTGTCAATCTTTCTTTAGCATCTGTGGTTAGTGACCTATTGTTTGCTACATGATGTGAGCATCTATGTTGATGTTGGTATGTGGTTACTGGTCTCTGCCAAGTCTCCCAATATGGAGTCCAGATGTCACATTCCCTTTTGTGTTAAACAGTACAACTTTACAATTTACAAATTCTAAAAGACAAAACTGTTAAATGGGATGTAATAATACAAAAAAAGGATAATGCTTGAATGTAAGATAAGAATAAAGCTATTCACCGCACCAGATGTAAAGATGTTAGCTATGAGTAATCTCTGGGAGACAGTGGCTCATACTGTCATTGTGTCCTTACACTTACACTTAACCCACATTGCCTCAAGTGCCACAGCTCTGGTGTATGACTGTGTGTGACTGTGGAGGTGAGTTTGGTGGTGGTTCGGAGAAGGTGTGAATGCCTTGTGTTTGGCAGCCCCCCTCTCTGTCTGCCCCAGGTGTGAATGTGTGTGAATGGGGTGAGTGGAAGCACAATGTAAAGCGCTTTGGTACAGCCAGGTACAGAAAAGCTCTACATAAATGCACACCACAATAAGTGTCTGAAGTCTAATATATGTGATTCTTATATACAGTATAAAGTGGGACATTAATAGCTTTACTTTGTTTAGCTGGGCTTCACATTTGACCTGCCTAATTTTTTAGAGACCTTTGAGGAAGAGGTCCCTGATCTCTCAGTGATTGACAGTCCCATAAATTACACAAGATACAATGATGTTAGCATCTGGGGTTAGCTACAGTAGCTAAATTGGTGTTATCATTTATTGATTTCCACCAAAACTCATATTAAAGTACAAGTGGAGAAAATCTCTAGATGTACAGTATAAGTGAGCATACAAAAGAAGAGCAGTAGCTCAGTGGGTAGAGTGGCCGTCCTGCGACCGGCAGGTGGGCGGTTCGATCCCTGCTCGAAACATCCCAAAACATCATAACATCCTGCTCTCCCCACAGTTCATACTGTCGTTGTGTCCTTGAGCAAGACACTCAACCCACTTTGCCTCCAGTGGTGTTCCAGCTGTAACACTGGTGAATGGAAGCTTAATGTAAAGTGCTTTGAGTGCCTCCTAGGTGGAAAAGCACTATATAAAAAAATATCAAAAAAATACATGTTTCCTACTATCTTTTTAGAATGCATCTGTGGTTAGCGTTGTTTGCTACATGAGAAAGATCTTTCACTCCCTGCACCAGGTGTAAGATGTTAGCATCTGGTGTTAGCTATGAGAATAAAATGATGTTTAGCTATGTTGCAATTAATAATGGACACAGAGACGCCCGACTTTGTCCATGACATTTTGGCCTTACAAAATACATAGGCTATTTTTATTAAAACCACTTCTAAATCAGCTACTAGCCAGATGCACACAACATACCTCTGTTTTCTTGCCATATCCCAAGACAAAAACCTATTTTTCGTCACATTACCGTTCATATGTTAATTTAAAATAAGAAAGTATGTCCTGTCTTTTGGGCGGGAAAGCCTGTGTGAGAAGTGTAGACAGTTACACCCTCTTTTACAACAAACCGCTCTCACAATGGCCACTTTCTTCAGATGAAAGAGCAGGCAGCGCTGTTTGGTGTCGGAGCAGCCGGAGGGGTTGGGGTTTAGGGAGGGACGGGACAAGGGGATGACAGTGCTCTTCTGAGTGTCTGTCATTTTTTGGAGCCGGGCAGGAGGGCACCGTGGAAGGACAGAGCCCAGGCCTGTGTGAGCCCAGACTTTGAATGCAGATTATATTACACTGTACACGGCTCCCTCAGAGTTCTAAGAGAGCGGCTCATTTATTTAGCACATATTATGAATGTGGGGTTTGTTTTGAGGTCGAGGCCAGCACGGATGTTTTCGCTTATGTCTCCTCACGAGGCCAGAGAGGTGGGCTTTGATGGAAACTGTGAGATTAAACACTCAGAACATGACAGTAAAAAAACGGATTATTATGATAGTCTGATTAAAACCAGACTTCAAACATGCATGTACTATATTTTCTGCCTTATATAGTGTTTGTGAAATTGCATACATTTCCAGAAAAGTGCACATGTAAAATATAAATGTTTACATGATGAATAATAAAATTATTAACGGTACTGCATCCAGTGTCCTGTGTGCGCATGTTTGTACAAGCAGGGACGAACAACAACAAAAGAAGAATCTGCCGGTTTCGAGTGTTCACAGGATTAGCATTGCTTAGTTTAATTATGGCGGTAAAGAAGTGAGAACCAGGTAAACGAGCATACCATTATGTCACGTCCGCTGAAAGAGCGCAGGCGTTTTGATTCTGTACAGGCTACAGAGCCAACCGTAGAGAGATAAGCTCATTCTGAACATCAGGCTGTTGCTGATGCATGTAGAAGGGTTAGAACTGTTTTTATTTGAACCATTAAAACCATAATGTAACTTTTACAGTTTTGACAAACTGTACAATTTTCTCCTTTCTATACAGCATGTGAGCAGCTACGGCAGCCTTGCAGGGACATAAAGTTGTCTGTGAACAAACCAAGTGGAGATTAGATGATGATTAAAAGTTTTAGATGAACTTTAGTAGAACTTTTAGAAGAACTTTTAAAAGAAACAAAATCAAGACCATACATTTTTCATGAATTTAGACAAGATTATGTGCAAGAAATTTGAAAAAAAAGTCTACTCTGTGTTTGGGTTGTCCACGCTGGGCTATTGTAGGAAGTCGAACAGTGACTAATTTCTTTTTCCTTCCTCTATACGTCTTGAAATATCAAAACAAAGATGGCATATGCTAAAGTAATACCTGTGCATTTTGTTTGGTCTGTAACAGCACAAAACACAAAAATATACTTGGAATGGTTGTATCAACATCCATCATTGTTGGGTTGGACATACATTGAATTGATTTCCTTTCATAGAGTATCAAGAACAGTAGTCCTTTTATACAGCCCTCTTGAGCTATTCAAACATATTTTGACATAAGTAAAAACAATGTGTACATTGTAAAGCCCTCCGCAGTGGATATATTTACATTAGTGGGAATGGTTTACAAGAAAGTTGCAGCGTCATAAGCCAATCGGTACCCCTTACAAGTCGTAATCATAAGTAAAATCCAGTATGTACACAGCAGGAGGACCATGAACACAATCTGGAACTTATAGAGCAGTTAAAAGGTTTCTCTCCACTGGCTACAGGACCTCAGGGTCAGCCATAATAACCCATCGCAGAGTGGGCCTGATGAGGGGAGAAGATATAGACTCACATGGCAAAAGAGAAGCCTTAGCCAACAGAACGCCGGCATTATCAGTCCTGATTCACTCTCGCTCTGCAAAACAATGTCCGTATTCAACGCATTATTGGTCACATAGAGAGCTCTTTTCCACGGGAGGCCTCGTGGAAAATCAAATGGATTTATCAGGGAGATAGTTTTTGCATTCTTCAAGGTTGGTATGTGTCCCATGTATTCCAAATGCAATTTGTCTATAGAACCTTTTAGTAAACTACATGAGCTGCGTGTGCATATTGGAAACAGTATGTGAGAAGACAATAATACATATTAAATACACAACAGAGCTTCAACTACCAAAAATCACAACTTCTGCAAATAGCAACCAGCTGTGTGTGCTGTCAGTGAGAGTGCAAAGAACATTAGTGAGTGGCTCAATACTTAGCTGCTCTGTTTAGAGGTGCATATAGGCTATACAAGCTAAAAGCTACACGTTAAAAGTCACTTACAGCAAAATAATGCTTTACTTCTATAGAACTGTAAAAGCCACAAAGCGTGGGGCCATTGTGAGCAGAAACATTCTTGAAAGCTATGCAGAAATATGTTAACATTTTTGCTCTTTGTGTCTTGCTTAATTCTGGAAGTCCTGAAAAGTAAAGTATAGGCTTTACATGGAAAATATGTATACAGATACATACTGTATACTACATCATACAACACAATAACAGAAGAATCACTATCAACAGTAAAAGGGGGATTGTTAGATTAAAGCAAGTCAATTCTCTGCATCCAGAAACGTATGTATAACACCTCTATGTGCCTTTTGTCCCATACGTGTGGTGTCCCATATAGGTCAAGAGAATGAGACAATCAGAGGATTTGAGTTCTGCAGGTATGAGAAATTAAGTCTGTCTGAACAGCCCCATTAACACAATGACTAATACATCTTTGTGGAGGACATATCTGACACATATAATGAGATCATTTGGAACTTGAAACATTTGTGCATCCTGGGCAATACTCTGCAGAACAATGTTTGTACTGAAGGCTATAAATCAGTACAATATGAGTTACACTGAGAGACATTAAACACTTTTTCCACAGGAAACATTGCAGAAAATCAAACGGCGGGATTTATCTGGGAGATACGCTCACATTCCTGACCATCTGTGTGTTGTTCTAAAGCGTAGGCAAGAAGAAGGAAGAAGAAGGAGGCCCAGAGGCGGCTTGTTGGTTTTGCGCTGATGGTGCATATGAAGTATTTTTAGAGTGACTACTTAGATTTAGAGGGCCAGCCGAGGGGTTTTGATCACTTTAGTGCAGCGGCTATTTTAATAAACCAAGCAAACACGCAAGGAACAGACCACCCTTTGTGCATGCGGCAAGGCGGTGGTGAAAAATGTGTAATAACTCCTACTGAGAAAAGAAAATGTGTGTGGGAAAGTCATGTCCCTCAAACGCACACTGTTCTTTGCACTAATCCTTGACGTTTGCCTACACTGACATTTCTTTGCGCTATAATCTGATTTTCCACCTCAGTGTGACTTCCTGCCTGGACAGTGTTCTTAATTAAACTGGCACGACTCTCGGTAATGAGCACATAACAGTTTTAATTTGAGGCCTTTAACTACATCACGTCTTCTCAACAAGTGCTACCGAAGTGGTCCCCTGTAGACCTGCCACTAAAATGCTGATTGTGTCCTAATCAGTGATCACATCTGAGTACACTTCTGCAGGTGTACTGGGTCGCCTGCATGACGATGTATTTAGATGTAAATAGGTTGCATGCTACATGAAGAGCCCTCATATTAATTGTTAGGTTAGTTCTTAATTATATCGTTTTTTTCATTAGGAGCACTGCATGAAACACACTTGATGATGATGATATTATTTATTTCAAAACGTGTTTAACAGGAAGTAACCAAAACAAAAGTCATTATGCCAATGCAAAAAAAAAAATAATAATAATAATAAATAAGCCAGTCTACATGTTTGAAAAGAATCCCACCCCTTTTCCATGATGCACTTATTTACTCTGTACCTTCCAGTCAGTGTTTTATTTAATTTATCATTATACGCATTTAGAATTTTAACAAAAGTTGAGGGGGGGGGGGGAGAAACACAAACACAAAAACCTGTACCATTTCTGAGTCCCTAAATGACAGAGAATTGGTGCAGCTCTAGGTTTATTGTTATAAAATCCTGGAACAGAACAGTCTGTTGTTTTCTCCAACAGTATCCTCCTGCCCCCCTCCCTGCTACACACCAGAAGTTACTCTGTTATTTATAATATGTATTGGCCATGCATCAAAGTTTCTAAAAGTCTGCTTCTAATACAATGAATATCTCATATAGAAACACTATTTGTTGTCCAGTGTGTGGTATCCCTGTTCCTCTAGACCCTGCAGAGTGGAAAACCTCTGTGGAGTTACCCAGACCAAACTGAACCACCCTGTACAGTACTGCTTTAGTGGAAACATTATGGATTTAAGCATCTGAGGCATCAAGTAAAGGACAAAACATTCCAGTAACCAAACAGTCACCAATTTTGCAATCTAAGATAGAAATAAATCAAGCGTTTTAAATCAGTGCTTCTCCAGATAGGTTTGTGGAGTTAAACTGTCCAGTGTGCAGCATACCATCTTTTGTTGATGACCCTGACCCCAGCCATCTCCATGTGACACCTTGAAGAAAAGGCCTTATTAAAGAAGCAGGGGCCACAGCGAGACATGCTACAGACCCCACCAGTTGATTTTGGAAGGAGCTTTACCCATGCAGACAGGCCCAGCTGACTCCATCACTCAGGAGCCTGTGTGTGTGAGTGTGCTGGAAGGATGGGGACGGAGTGTCGCTGTATAAGCCCATATTGAAAGTGGGAACCTCCCTCTGAGGCTATAACAGACAAAGACACACTGTGGGGGTCCCACAGCAGACACTGGAGGGAGGGGTTGGGATGGGGCAAAGGTCACCGGAACTCCCATGTTAAGGTGACAGCAGAGAGTTTAGTAATGTTTCCACAAGTCAGGTAGGTACAGCAAAATGTCATTGTATTCCGCTTAGTCCTGTTAGGGGTCACAGGTGACTGGAGCCTATCCCAGCAACTTTGAGCCTGCAGCAGGGTACACCCTCACAATAAGGTATTAACTCCACCATACAATATTTAAAGAGATATTGTCAACAAAACTAATGACACAATAATGCCTCAACAAGTCCTTGGTACAACAATTATTGTCATCAAAATTGTAAACAAAGCCATCTGGACATGGGTTTGAAGGTGAAGACGTTTTGTCCTACATCCAACAGAATTTGACAATTCTAAGTTCAACTGATAAAAGAGCTGAGTTTTATATTCCTCAGAGTGGTTTACCTTGAAACTACTTTGATTGGACAAAGGCTGATGAAAGCTAGAGTCCGGTTTCACTGTTAAGAGTTATAGGAAGTCATTATGGTTCTGTGGCCCATTAGCATGACTGCTCCCTTCAAGGAGAGGTTTATTGAGCAGACTCAAACCAGGTAAGTGAAACAAGTCTTTAATGCAAGTAGAGTTCAAATGGTGAGGGCAAGAGGCAGCTGAGCTGAGCAGGTCGGCAGGTGGACCGGAGCTCAAGCTGGTATGTTGGCTGATGTGGTGATGGCTGCCTGGCACAGAGATCTGGGAGGGCGGAGAAAGAGTTGCTTGAGATTAGTAGGAGATTAATCGCAGGTGTGCAGACCAACCTTGGCGCAAGAGGAAGAGCCACGCCCACTGAAGCAACACGGCCAGACAAAAGGATAGCTGTGGACCATAAGAGCAATTTCAAAAAAAAATTTGAATGGGCAAAAACTCAAATCAGAAAGATAAACAGATACTATTTAATACAGTTACAAACTGTACCAGGGTTGTACATGAAATTAGACAACCCAGGTGCAATGGGCCTAAATTAAACAGAGCAGATCTTAACACTACATTGGGTCCAGTCTGCATAGGTCAAAGCTCATAATTTCCTATTTACTTGAATTAATCACCTGATCCAGGCAGAACACGTTTTTTTTGCTCAGAGAGGTGGTACTTGAAGTGGAAGCAGTCGATCAGTTAGCAGTGGCGACATTTTGATTGATTTGAAGATATAATGAATGGTTTATTGTCACTGAGTCACTGATTGCAGA
>CM044558.2:5254295-5264295 GCA_024416835.2 Perccottus glenii
GACAGCTGATAAACAAGTGGATAGTGAAAAGCAACAGGTAGGACTTAAAGTGAGACCTCTGTGCTTGGAGGCTTATTCATGTTAAGAGACTTAGCGTTTGCTAACACTGGGAATGCAGCAGCCAAATGGGGTTTAAATTAAGGCTAGCTTTAGCTGCAATTCCATGCGTGTAGGCACACAGGAAAGTTATTTAGGAAATAACTGTTCTGTTATATTCAGCTGTATTTCGGTATACAAGTAAAGTCATGTTCTGTGGTGAAATGTCATATCCTTTTTTCCTTCCTCTTTTTTTTTTTTTGGGTTGCTTCGGGATACCTCCCTGAAATGACTTTTTGCAGGTTGGGATGTCTGCACACACACACACACACTGATTAAACTTGAAGGAGTCACATGGAGGTGCATGTGTAGACACTTTAGCAGCTTTTAGAGACCATCTTTGTTTGTGAGGGTCTGAAGGTCAACACTGAGTCACTGTCTGTGCTGTGTGAGTACACACCAGTGTGTTTTTAAGTCACAAACCCTCCACTGTCTTATACTTATCCCATGCTTGTGCTTTTGCAACAACCCAGACTTCAACACTTTAAATGTCTCTGTGTCCAACTTTGCTGAATACATTTTTTACCAATGGGTTCAATATTTGGCTTATGACATCCTTTAAACCGCACATGGGCTAAATCTAATTCTTTTTGCAATCTTTTATTTGGACCACAAATACTTTAGGCCTAGAAAATAATTTGATCTTTCATAAGGAATTTAGCAACACTGGAGTTCAACAGGGCACTACTATTGCTTCATTATTGTTTTTGTAAAAAACACCGCTAAAAATAAATAAAACACAGGAGCATTATTAGGACTTAGGAATAGAAATGTAAGATGGCTGTAAAAGTCGTGGCAAAACAGTTGAAAGTTGAAAAAGCTAAGTGGGGTATAGAAGGAACAGCATTAAAGAAAATGTAACAATTTATGAAACTATGACCATTCCTCACTAGACAGGAGGTACTAGGGAGGAATGCCCCACTATCAACATTAGGCACTTTTTCGTAAGTTTAGCAAAGAAGTATAAGAGTGCTTGTTATCTCAATGTAGACAATTACAGACAAAATGCTTTATACTTTAAACTGACTGTTAATAAGTTAATAAGTACTCATTTATAAGTTAATATGTTATGTTAACTATTTAAAATTAGGTATAAATTAACAAAAAGCTTGGTAGCTCAACCAACACTTACATGCAAGCCCCAACCCTAGGGTTAGTTCCAGATGGAAACCACTTTTAATTGTCCTCAGAGATGTGCTTTCCAGTTGTGCTGGAAAAAATATTTTATTAAAAAAATATTTTAAAGCCACATTGTACTGTAGTAGCAAGCATTCAACCCGCCTTGTCATGCCAACAGTTTATGCAAACTCCTGTCTTTAGTCATGTATGTATGCATCTACAGGGTGCAAAACTTCAAAGTTAGCCATTATTCTTCTTGACTGACAAGACCCTTCATCATTTTCCGTGAGACACAACTGCTCCAAACATAGAGTCTTTGTCCATGTAGCAGCCCACTTGTTGGATGCTTTTAGAAGGACAGAGGACCTTTTTTAATTAAATCCCAGATCCTCCCTTGGTGCCCTTAGTATAAAAGAAAACAGGAAGCAAGAGGGACCAGGGGATGTGATGGGTGGCTCTTTTGTGCTTGGACACTATTTTGCTTGGCTTTGGAAAAGACACATTTACTATCCTCAACATGCTTTCTAATATCAGCGGAAGCGAGCTATCCAAAAATACACACATCCTCCGGTCAACGGTAACAATACAATGGTTGACCTTGGGGACATGAATGAATCAGGTTGAAGTCTTGACAGCCGTGTTTACAGTGCCCCCCTGTCCACTCTTGGCTTCCTCTGAGCCACTAAGTGTCGGAATGACTTATTTCAGTGTTTCCTCCGGACTTGTGAATCTGGCCTTTTTGTCCCTGGTCGCTCCTCGTGTCTGCTTCCTCTCCAGGATGCATAAACCAGCATTTATGAAAGAAAACTTTGCTGTGGAATTGACTGTGGTTAAATAATGTTTTAAACGGGGGTTTCTGTCTCGAGCTAAAGAAATCAAGCAGAGAACAAAGTATTCAATATTTTTACAGATGTTCTTCTGAGGGAGTGTATCTCTGAGAGTGGAATTAGCAGCACAGGAGTTCCACAAGTCACCGCTATTGCTCCATTCTACTTCTCTTAGACTAGCCATGTAAGAAAAAAAAAACTTTTATTTGAACAATAAATAAAAACATGTGAATTCTACATACAGGCTACATGATAATGCTGAAACAAATATTTATTCAAAAATGAAAACCCATTAGTCAGGACATAGCCTAGGATACTATACAGCGTTTTTTTTGTCCGTAACGCTGGTGATTTTCATTTTGAACAATGTAATGACAATATCAGTCTCATATCATTGTGTGAGAATTTTGGCTCATTATTCTTTATCACATGTTGGGCACATATACAGTACATTCTAGTTTCACTTTTTTTATTAGATAATCGATTATAATTGGTTGAAGTTGTTGGGTTTGGATGGAAGACTCACTATGTGGGGTTCCAGACCCACTAGAGTCTAGACCAACTCAGAAAGTGAAAGTCGGAAGGTGCAGTACATGCTAAACATGAGCGTCTCTAGTAGCAACAACTACAATTCACCGGGAAAAAGTTTTGTTTCCACCAAATTCAGATCAGCTGATAATAATTTTTATTGTTTGAAATGTACATAGTCATTCCATAGTTTCTATGTCTATACAGTATATATGTATATGTATGTGTGTACAGTTTTGCTCTGGACATACCCTGGCAGAATTTGTGATTTTTTTTTTCAGAAAATATGAATGATAACACAAAAACCTTTTCTTTCATTCATTCATAAACTGCACATTTGAGATCTCCTCAGAGTGGCTCAATGATACTGAGGTCAGGAGACTGAGATGGTCAGTCCAGAACCTTCACTTTATGTTGCTGTAGCCAATGACAGGTCGTCTTTGCCTTGTGCTTTGGATCGTTGTCATGTTGAAACGTCCAGTAATGAGTACGTCCCAGGCACAGCTTGTGGGCTGATGAGTACAGAATTTTCTCCAGTATTTTCTGAAAACATGCTGCATTAATCTTTTCCTGTGCCTTTGTAGCTCACACATCCCCAAAACATCAGAGATCCACCTCCATGTTTCACAGTAGGACTGGTGTATCTTTCATCATAGGATTTGTTGACTCCTCTCCAAATGTAACGTTTATGGTTGTGCCCAAAAAGTTCAATTTTGGTCTCATCACTCCAAATGACTTTGTTCCAGAAGTTTTGAGGTTTGTCTCTGTGCTGTTTGGCGTATTGTAAGAGGGATGCTGTGTGACATTTGCGTAGTAATGGCTCTCTCGACCATGCAGCCCATTTTTCTTCAAACAGTGACAATATTAATGAATTATATTGCAGACAATAAAGAAATTTTGCATTTTCTATGCACAAAATACCATTTTACATTCACATTAAGACATCTGTGCAAAATCAACTGTGCCTGTAAATCTGCACCTGTGCTACTCCGTTTGATCTGAAGATTTGAAGTTATTATCAGGAAGAGATCCAGGCAAGTATTTAAGGTATCCAACAATCAGCAAGGCACATTACTGGAAATCCCAAGTCATAATTAATAACTCATGACCATACATATTATATTATCACGGGAAACCCAAATATTTCATGTTAGAATGAAACTTTTGACCTGTTGTCATAAGAAAACATGAAATAAAAGTTGCAGCTTGGTGCTCCTGTTCCATGTCTTCATTCAGATTTCTGTCTGTTTGTTGTGACTGAGTAAATGAGAAGGTGCTGATTCCCCGGGTTTTGTCAGGGAAAGCACACACTATAATTCAGTCTTGCCTCGAGACACACAGAGCCAGTTGTTTTTGTGTTTCAATGGAACAAACAGCCCTGTGTGTTTTTATGTCTGTGTGTATGTTGGCCAGTGGTGTGAATGGAAGACAGGCCTTCTCTGTTTTACTTTAGGATCATCCTCGCGCCTAAAGAAAAGGCAGAGCGCTGCATTGTCAGAAGAGGTTGCAACCTTTGGCACAAAGACGACCGGGAACTGAATGTGGAGCACTGTTTTTGGCGTACTGTGTAGAAATTTGAGGGTGGACATACAAAACTTACTTAAAGCCCATATTTATTTTACAAAAAAGAGCTCTAAAAGTGATCAGTAATTGTCAGTATAGAGATCCATCGTTTGTAAAATGTAAGGTTCTAAAATTCCACAATTTAGTTGATCTGAGTATTATTCAAATTATTTATAAAGCTAAAAACAACCAACCCCCGAGCAACATCCAAAAAATGTTTGCAAAAACGAACACACTGTTTATTGTAATTGTTTTGCTGTTTTGTTGCAATGTATAGCACTTTTATTAAAATGTTAAAAGTGTCAGGCATAATAAGTCTTTGACTTCAGTCTAAATCCTATTGCTTTATGATTTATAGTTAATTAGGGTGTTGTATTCTCTTTCATTTAATTTTTTTTATTTAAACGACCAAAAAATATTGTCAAAAAAAAAAAAAAGAAAGAAAAACACACCACTTACCCCCAACAGCAGCCTTAGGACCTTTCTTTTACACTATGTAAACAGACATTTTCAACACCTGTAAATCTACTTCCATTGCTTTTCGGTGGCAATTTCTTTCTTGACGACATCAGTGTAAAAAACAGAGAGGTGAGCATGTGACTTGCCAAAGACCCATTGTGTCCTGAGCACTATTAAAATCCATGATCATAAAGCCATACTCACAAACGCGGATAGGAACACAAAGGATATCCCAATATCATCATTTGCCATTACACATATCAGGACAAACTAAATAGACTACAGTTGTACATATTGTTATATTGGGTTCAACTATGAAATACATTGGTCATTGTCATCGGAGTCTGGTTTTCACTGTAAAATATTTCCAAACAACTTGTATTAGTTTCCTAGTTGGACATTTGCAATGTGTAAACTCCATAATGCTGCATCACTGTGGTTTTCCATCTGTACTACTCAAACAGGGCGCTATTCAGAGAGGGAGAAGGAAAGGAACGCTGCAGTTAGAATGTTCCCATGTGCTAATATCATAAAAAGTCAAACAAGGATGAATAACAGAGCCCCCCTTTACTAGGACTGAAACTGTTTTTGGTGCAGCAAATTGACTGCATATGAACTGAAATCTCGTGGTTAAAGAGTGTTGAAGAGTCTTAAGGAATCCATTGGACAGAGAAGACATGGACCGACGGGGAGTATCTGTGGTCAAAGTGAGCCCAGTGCCAAACCTTGGTCCGGATACTCACCCGCCCCGGATGCCCACGCATGCTTCCTTTTTTTCTGGGCAAACAGACTTATGGAAATGGAAGGTATTAATTAAAACGGTCCACAAGCAGGTGGCCAAGAGGTCATGCATAGTACACTGAAATATTAAAAACAGCATGCGTGTTAATAAACTGAGGCTTCTCTGGTGTCTGGACACGATGGCAACTTTTTATTCCGTGTGAGAGGAAAATAAACAAAAGATGTCATCTCCAGTAATATGAAAGACTGCATAAATACAATAATCCGGATAAGTCTGCTCACGACATCCACCTTTAATGTCTCCAGACCACAAATTGGAAATGACAACACTGATCCAACATCATAAACTTAAAAGCATAGACTCTTCATTAAGTAAAGATTTGATTTTCATGATATAATTTCATTTAGTGCATATGTTTATTGTTTTCTCATGGAAAGTTATTATTCAGCAACAAAGCCAACAAAATCCTTTTGGTTTGTTGTTAGTGAGCCGCCATGTTGTCTCCTGTAGTGAATTCAGTGCTGTACTTCTGGTTTAAAGGTACAGGGTTTAAACTAACACTCTTTGCATTGGCCTATTAGACATTTAAAGCTTCATAGAACAAAACCCACAACTTTTTTTATTACTTGTAGTTCATGTGCAATTGTCTAGATCAGAGAAAAATAATAATAATTAAAGCCGCAAGCGGCGATAAAGGCCCTCGCCTCCCTTGAGACCGCGGGGACACATATATTCGGAGGATTGCATGTCGTGCTTTAAAGCAAATTTGGAGCTGTTTAGATGAAAACCCTTTAGCACAAAGTGTACGATTTAGGTGGTCATGTATTCCACCCTACATAGTAGATTTTCTGTTGAGTTTACGGTATGGCTGTAATAAACTTTTCTGTTTGCCCTAAGGTGTCCTATGGATGTACCAAGTTTTGTATTTCTACATTGGAAAAATTTACTTTCATTTTCCATAGAACCAATTATTTTGACTTTTCTAGGGGTCGCCACTGAGTCATTTTTCATATTTTTTTTCGGGGACTTCAAATACATAAATTTTTGCCGGGCTTGAAGTCTGGGACCAATAAAAATGACTTTTAGTTGCACGTTTACTGGGTCAAATTGAAAATCATTTTTCAGAAAAATTATAATAAAAAAAATATATACCAAATTATAATAAAAAAATATATAACTCAAGCAAAAACGACCAGAAAAACGCCTGTCTATTTTACATACATGTGTTTAGTTCATTTTGCCCAAGTTTGGTGTCTGTGGAATGAAGCAGCTATTTTCTGTTGTTTTTTAAAAGAGAGGTTGTATTCTAAGTCGGTTCACATCTTCAATTTAAAATGGCCGCCTTCCCGTGTGCGATAAGGTGTGGTCCCCTTTTTTTTTTGTTCATAAGCCCATACTGATGTGTGTACTAAGTTTCATTTGCCTACGATAAACTAAAATTTTCACTTCCCATTGACTTTTTCGACATATTTGGGACGTTGCTATGGCAACACATTTATAGATAGGGGGTGCTTGTCATTGGCTTTTATGCTCGTCATGACATAAGAGATGTGTGTACCAAATTTTATGTCTCTATGACAAAGTAAATTCTTGGGTCCCATTATAAGTTTGTAGGGGGCGCTGGAGAGCCATTTCTAAAGAGAACCCTTTTATTTACACATCTTTGTGTTCAGGTCATGAATGTGCACAAACGCCTTTTGGGTCCAACTCGATCCGAGAAGGCGTTTGAGAGTTAAGAGACGTTTATTTTCACAAAAATGGCCACCTCGTTACAGGCTTGCCACACCCATACCCGATAAGATATCAACAACAAAGTTACAACTTTGGTTGGCACACGTGTCTAGATGATACTCACCAAATTTGGGGCCATTTAGATTAAAACACAATGATTTGCATCTTTCTGCGCAAGGGGTGCGATTTTAGTGGCCGCGCGTTTCACCCCACATGGCGGACTTCCTGTTAAGTTTAGGGTGTGACTGTCATTGACTTTTCTGTTTGCCCTGAGGTGTCCTATGGATGTACCAAGTTTCATTTTTCTACGTTGGAAAAAAGTTACTTTCACTTTCCATAGGCCCAATGTATTTTGACTTTTCTAGGGGCCGCCACTGAGTCATTTTTCGTATTTTTTTTTCGGGGACTTCAAATACATAAATTTTTCGCTGGGCTTGAAGGCTGGGACCAATAAAAATGACTTTTCGTTCATGTTCACTGGGTCAAATTTAGGATCATATGGGGAGAAGAAGAAAAATAAAAAAATAATCCGAGCAAAAACAATAGGCCCTCCCGGTCATCACCGGCTCGGGCCTAATAAATAAGCCAGTCTACATGTTTGAAAAGAATCCCACCCCTTTTCCATGATGCACTTATTTACTCTGTACCTTCCAGTCAGTGTTTTATTTAATTTATCATTATACGCATTTAGAATTTTAACAAAAGTTGAGGGAGAGCACAAACACAAAAACCTGTACCATTTCTGAGTCCCTAAATGACAGAGAATTGGTGCAGCTCTAGGTTTATTGTTATAAAATCCTGGAACAGAACAGTCTGTTGTTTTCTCCAACAGTATCCTCCTGCCCCCCTCCCTGCTACACACCAGAAGTTACTCTGTTATTTATAATATGTATTGGCCATGCATCAAAGTTTCTAAAAGTCTGCTTCTAATACAATGAATATCTCATATAGAAACACTATTTGTTGTCCAGTGTGTGGTATCCCTGTTCCTCTAGACCCTGCAGAGTGGAAAACCTCTGTGGAGTTACCCAGACCAAACTGAACCACCCTGTACAGTACTGCTTTAGTGGAAACATTATGGATTTAAGCATCTGAGGCATCAAGTAAAGGACAAAACATTCCAGTAACCAAACAGTCACCAATTTTGCAATCTAAGATAGAAATAAATCAAGCGTTTTAAATCAGTGCTTCTCCAGATAGGTTTGTGGAGTTAAACTGTCCAGTGTGCAGCATACCATCTTTTGTTGATGACCCTGACCCCAGCCATCTCCATGTGACACCTTGAAGAAAAGGCCTTATTAAAGAAGCAGGGGCCACAGCGAGACATGCTACAGACCCCCACCAGTTGATTTTGGAAGGAGCTTTACCCATGCAGACAGGCCCAGCTGACTCCATCACTCAGGAGCCTGTGTGTGTGAGTGTGCTGGAAGGATGGGGACGGAGTGTCGCTGTATAAGCCCATATTGAAAGTGGGAACCTCCCTCTGAGGCTATAACAGACAAAGACACACTGTGGGGGTCCCACAGCAGACACTGGAGGGAGGGGTTGGGATGGGGCAAAGGTCACCGGAACTCCCATGTTAAGGTGACAGAAGAGAGTTTAGTAATGTTTCCACAAGTCAGGTAGGTACAGCAAAATGTCATTGTATTCCGCTTAGTCCTGTTAGGGGTCACAGGTGACTGGAGCCTATCCCAGCAACTTTGAGCCTGCAGCAGGGTACACCCTCACAATAAGGTATTAACTCCACCATACAATATTTAAAGAGATATTGTCAACAAAACTAATGACACAATAATGCCTCAACAAGTCCTTGGTACAACAATTATTGTCATCAAAATTGTAAACAAAGCCATCTGGACATGGGTTTGAAGGTGAAGACGTTTTGTCCTACATCCAACAGACTTTGACAATTCTAAGTTCAACTGATAAAAGAGCTGAGTTTTATATTCCTCAGAGTGGTTTACCTTGAAACTACTTTGATTGGACAAAGGCTGATGAAAGCTAGAGTCCGGTTTCACTGTTAAGAGTTATAGGAAGTCATTATGGTTCTGTGGCCCATTAGCATGACTGCTCCCTTCAAGGAGAGGTTTATTGAGCAGACTCAAACCAGGTAAGTGAAACAAGTCTTTAATGCAAGTAGAGTTCAAATGGTGAGGGCAAGAGGCAGCTGAGCTGAGCAGGTCGGCAGGTGGACCGGAGCTCAAGCTGGTATGTTGGCTGATGTGGTGATGGCTGCCTGGCACAGAGATCTGGGAGGGCGGAGAAAGAGTGGCTTGAGATTAGTAGGAGATTAATCGCAGGTGTGCAGACCAACCTTGGTGCAAGAGGAAGAGCCACGCCCACTGAAGCAACACGGCCAGACAAAAGGATAGCTGTGGACCATAAGAGCAATTTAAAAAAAAAATTTGAATGGGCAAAAACTCAAATCAGAAAGATAAACAGATACTATTTAATACAGTTACAAACTGTACCAGGGTTGTACATGAAATTAGACAACCCAGGTGCAATGGGCCTAAATTAAACAGAGCAGATCTTAACCCTACATTGGGTCCAGTCTGCATAGGTCAAAGCTCATAATTTCCTATTTACTTGAATTAATCACCTGATCCAGGCAGAACACGTTTTTTTTGCTCAGAGAGGTGGTACTTGAAGTGGAAGCAGTCGATCAGTTAGCAGTGGCGACATTTTGATTGATTTGAAGATATAATGAATGGTTTATTGTCACTGAGTCACTGATTGCAGATTTTCCATGAAGGTCTGTATTTGAATGGAACAACTTGTACCTGTAGATTCATTAGATATTTGAATAAGTTCAATGTTCATTTATTTTTTTTATTTACTTTGTGTACAGAATGCAAAGCACCAGTGAAATGTTTTTTCACTTGACAGCCAAATGTGTGCAATAAATCAGATACATCGACCAGTGTATGCAGTG